>CAMXCT020001846.1:436020-686195 GCA_947184155.2 Cladocopium goreaui
TTCCATTGGGAACCTGGCTTTTTCGGAATGCAGTTCCTTGAAGAGCTTAACGATTCCAGACTCTGTGACTTCAATTGGGGATTCTGCTTTCAAGGGTTGCAGTTCGCTGGAGAGTGTTACGATTCCAAGCTCCGTAACTTCCATTGAGAACTCAGCTTTTGAGGGTTGCGGTTCCTTGAAGAGCGTGACGATTCCCAACTCTGTGACTTCCATTGGGAACTCGGCTTTTGAGGGTTGCATTTCGTTGGAAAGCTTGACCATTCCGAACTCTGTGGCTCGCATTGGAAACTTTTCTTTTGCTTATTGTAGTTCGCTGGTCAGCTTGACTATTCCAGATTCGGTGACTTCAATTGGTGATGCTTCTTTCAGCCACTGTTCTTCGTTAGTGAGCTTGACGCTCTCAAACTCTGTCACGTGCATTCCTTTCTGGGCTTTCTTTGGTTGCAGTTCGTTGAAGACATTGGAGGTTCCAGATTCCGTGACTTCCATTGGTAGCTGTGCTTTTGATGGTTGTCCGTTGGAGTCCGTGAGCCTTCCAAAGGCTGTGACTGTCGGGCCTCGCGCTTTTGAGGGTTCCAAAACGGCAATTCGTGTGCCTCGTGCCGGGAGCTGAGCTCTTCGCCTGTGGAACCAGTCCCAGGCCCTAGCTCTCATTCTGTCCGCGCAGGCGCTGAAAAGGGATGCGTTTGGGAAGAGTGTCTCCTCATTTCTGGTGGCTTCGGAGTTCCGAATGCCAGCATTATCCAGCTTTTTCCTTTCAAGAAGAGGAAACATAAGCATACATAAGCTATAAATCTTGGCCGGGGTAGGGAAAATTAAAAAAGAATTCATATTAAAATCCATGCGGATAAAATAATTCACAAGTAACATCATTTTTGCATGTCAAGGCCAGCTTTCTGAATAGATGCCCTTGCCCTAGGCATCATTTGTATCATTTGTGCACAATTTTTTGAACAGCTGTTTTTGTTTGCCATTATATGGCTGGTGTACGACATCTTGGCAATTCTTGGCATCCTATTCTTCATCTCATGTGTTTTTGTTATCTGAACAGACTCCGTCGCCTTGGTATCTGTGTGTGATACTTTGTCCCCATGGCCCAAGTCCCTTGTCCCCAAGTTCCCTGTCCCCATGTCTCCCGAAGGACCATCTTCATCTATCCATATCCATCCCAAGAGTTACGTTTCATGTGTCAAAGTTGTTGTCCCCAATCCGTTGGTCACCAAGTGCCCCAAGTCCCCAAGTCCCCTAGTTTTGATCCTAAAAAAGTATGCCACTTTGTGTCACGGAAGGCCCGGTGGTGCAACCAGCGAGGGCCACATGCGGTGGTGAGGCGAGATGGGGAGGCTGGGGAGGGGTTGGATGAGACGGCTTTAACCAGCAACTATCCGGATAAATGATAACGACACATAACATCATATAGCGACCTTACGGCGTTGTCACTGAAATGATTATTAGAAAGGCGGCTATGTATCTAGGATCCGGGATTTTGATTCCGCAACGGGATTCTGACACTGATAGGGGACCTTTGATTTGACAATTTTCTTGTAGCTTTGTGGCTTTGTAGAAGCATCTCCAAATTTCATGCACCATGATGCACCTGATTTGCCCATACATACGTTGACACGACGTTGATACAAGAACGCTCATGGGAAGCTGCATGCTGGAGAAGCAAAATCTGTATAAGCCCATGGGATTACAGTACATCCCATTATTTGTCTCTACATAAGCTTCTTGGATCTTTTGTGTGTGGGGTTTGCTTGGGAAATTTTCAGATGATGGACAGCACGCCCTTGATATCCTTGATCTTTTCACGGTCTGCGATCTGAGGTGCTGCTGCGCGGTTGGCGGCGAAACGACAGCAGCACCCAGTAGCAACCTTGACATGCTAGCAGCTGGAAAATCGGAGTGCCAGTGAATCCTTGTTGGGTGTATGTGTTTGTTCGACTTCACTGCACCTAGCATGGGTCAGGTGGAGTTCGGATTGGGCTTTGCATTGGGTCATCCCAGATGAAGGTTCTGTAGCAGGAGGCCACCAAGGGCTTGAAGTTGGCAGGTTCCTTCAAGAAAACAACCCTCTTGATAGTTACTCACATCATGCTTGATAGTGATGCCCCTGCACCATGTCATGTTTTCGTCCAGAAACAATTATAATACATACATATTATACATATAATATAATATATATTTATTTATTTATAATTATATGATTATAAATGGATGAATTTATCTATCTATCTATCTACCTATCTATCTATCTATCTATCTACCTATCTATCTATCTATCTCTCTACCTATCTATCTAATCTATCTAATCTATCTAATCTATCTAATCTATCTAATCTATCTAATCTATCTAATCTATCCTATCTATCTATCTATCTATCTATCTAATCTATCTAATCTATCTAATCTATCTAATCTATCTAATCTATCTAATCTATCTAATCTATCTAATCTATCTATCTATCTATCTATCTATCTATCTATCTATCTACAATATATATACAATGAAGTAACATGTAGCACCCCAAAAAAGGTGAAAGAGGTTGAATTTACCATGATTGTGGTAGGACTTTCAACATCTTTCAACGCGTGGCGTAAGCCTTGACCCAACATGACCTGCTGGCGGGCTCAGCCGTGCCACCGTAGCTGCGCATCGGCGCAGCCAAGGCTGGTGCCCTGGCAGCAGTTAGATTCGGGGGAGTCTGTCCACCAAGACTAAATGAATGATGAGAAATCAAGGGTATGTGAGATTTGTATCCAAGGGGATATAAGGAATATAAGGGGATCTAAAGGGGCATAAGGAAATCTACAGTAAGAGGATACAAGGGTACATAAAAACCTTGTAAAACAATCCCGCACAGATGCACATGTCAACATATTAATTAGTGCGTCTTGTATATGACATTTAACTCTCTGTCTCTCTAGACAGATTAGATTAGCTTAGATTAGATTAGAGTTGACTAAATTAGATAGATGACAATGAGAATGATAACAATGACAATAATACTAAATTTATAACATTAAACAACAATTAGCATTACATGTTTTAACATCATCATATGATAATTTAGCAATGGTGGATAATTTCATGATGATAATCCGCCCAGGAGCCATGGCGGGAGGTTATTGCTGCATCGATTTTGATGCCCTGCAGCTGAAGGCCAGAGGGCCAAACATGGCCAGCACTTGGTGAGGGGCCAGATGGATGAGATGATGATGTTTATTGTTATTTTATTATTGGTAATGTTATTATCATACATTATATATATGCATATATATTATATGTATGGTACTAATTATTATCATCATTATTGATGATGATGATGACGATGATGATGATGATGACGACGACGACGACGATGATGATGATGATTACGACGACGACGACGACGATGATGATGATGATGTTGATGATGTGGAGGAGGAGGAGAAGGAGGACGAGGAGGACGAGGAGGATGAGCAGGATGAGGATGAGCAGGATGATCATGAGAGGGTGAGCTGTAACTGGAGGATATGGTCAAGCCAGAGCCCAAATAAAGCTCTGAGATACCTGTAGCATGCCTTCGACACTACACAGCTACCTCAAGAATTTAACTACTCGACCCTTTCTTTGCTAATCTGAAAGGCCTTTCTGGCCTTTCCTTCATACTATATAATATACATTCTCTCCCAAGAAAAACCCAAATTGATAGTGATTCTTGATGAGGCCCCTGTGCTGCCTCAGTTCCTCGCTCGATCAGGAGAAGGAGAAGGGAATCCGATACAAAAGTGGCTTGGCTTCTGTTGACCTTTGAAGTTTCAATGTTTTTAACCAACAACCAGCAGCATTTGACGCAAAATGTCCGGAATATACAGGGCACGCATACAAACACAGAACGAGGGAAATGTCAAGGGGGAGGGTTTTTACGTGGCAATGCGATATGATTTTTACCATTTGCGCAGGAAGAAGGCACAAACTTGCTCATGGCTCCAACACGGCTTTACTGTATGCCTTTGATTGGCAGACAGGATAATTGAGGTATTGAACTAGCACGTAGGCAGATAAACAGCCACATGTAGAGATAGCATGATAGTCTAGTGGTTGTGTATAGAGTTCTTTCAACATTCCCATGCACTGGCATTTGCTGCACCTTGCTGAGCGGCTTTGGGCTTTATGATATATATGATGAAGGGCTGTCTTTGCCCGGTAGGGGATAGTATTCCGATTGCCCAGGGACGAAGTCACATGATGTGCTGAGCTAAGTAGCTGCATATTCAACTTGCGGATTCAGTTTTTTTTCTTGGGGATGAAATGGTTGGTTTAGGCTTTTGAAGGGGCTTTAGCGATTTTTGATCCCTCACGACTGCGCGTTGTGGCTTTCGACGTGTGGCAAGCTCTCAGGCTTTTCAGAGCAAGTGGTGAGACACGTTGAAGAAGCCGCCGTGAAGAAGAAGATGGCTGAAGAGTTGCTTGGCTGCTGTTGATTGGCAAAAGGGGTTTGTATCACTTTGATGAGGATGGTGGCTGATCACGATGAGTGATGGTGATTCATGGTATTTCATGGTTGGTGATTGGTGACGATGATGGTTGAAGCTTATGTATCAACGAGCCCGGGGCTTTGCGTTTGAAGCAACTCTTTGTGTGGACCACCGGCCATGCATCTGCTAATACTGTAGTTTGCAAAACGGTCAGCTAATCATACCTCAATTCCTGTTTTTGAGCCTCTCATTTAAAAGTTGAACATCCAAATTTTGAGAACAGTTCCAGCCGAAAGAAAATGTCCAACTTAGGCAGGAAAGGAGTCGACTGTACTGGGTCTGGTACCACAGCGTGCTGCGATGCTGTGCCAGATGTTGCAAGCAGATTTCCGAAGTATTGGACACACTGAGATTATCAGTCTATATATATATATCAGTTTCAATTTCGAAAGATTTTTAAAGCTGCTTTTCCTTTGAGGCAAAGGCGTCCCTTTGTCCCAATTGGGTTCAAATGTTGTGGAAGATTGGCAGGTCGGAAGATTTCAGGCACTTGTCCCCCCAATGCGATGGCCACACAAACACACACACACACAAATTCTACGAAATGTGCGTACACACATATATATATATATACACATTTATTTATTTATATATATATATATGCACATTTTGTAGATTATATATATATATACATTGCTTAGTTAGTTCTACATGTTTATAATCATGCACATAATACATTATTGTATATTGAATCTTGTATCTTATATATATATATATGTATATGTATATTGTCTATTCTGTCTGTCTGTATCTTTCTGTGTTTTTTCTAAGCCAAGCTGTGTTCGCTAAGGAGAAGGAGGAACAACGTGCGAAGGTGAGATATACCATGAACCTGCCCAAGTGTGAAGGTGCCGCCAGGGCTCTCATCCAGTGAGATTCATTGCTGCTGGGGGGTTGGTTTTATATTGATATTAATGTAATCATGTCAAAATAGCATATGAATATTGACTTTATATATTTATATGGGCATGATATTCATATTGATACTTATATCTATTCACGTGCATAGATCTATATACATATATACATATACATATTATGTCACACATATATACATACTATTTATATATATATATATATTTATAATTATATATATGCAATACATTGTGCAATCGATGTACCGATAGATGACCTGAAGGCTGCCGTGGTCCTTTTCGTAGGTGGCCTCTACTGGCAGCCCAACATTCACTACATCCCAGCACCGCGGCTCCTTTTTGGGAAAGATGCGGCTCTGATATGCCAAGAAATGATGACCAAACTGTTGGGATTTATGGTGATTTCATATCATAGACACAGACTCGCAAAGTAGGCTGGTTTGGACTCGCAGTTTCACCTCTATCCAAACCTGAAGAGCAGGAGATAGCAGGAGTCTTGGATCCTGAGAGCAGTGATTTTATGGTGATTCATAGGTACTTTAAGACAGCTATTCTAAAGGTCCTATTTATGCGACATGAAAAACGGGTATATTCCATAACTGTGAGTATAACTATAATAGCTATGTTAGTTTACTGGAGGGTATCATTTGCTATAATGGCTATAAGTAAGGGACAAATGCTTAGAACATCATTTGGAAAAAAATAAGCCTTCACAGCGGGGATGTTCTAAGTATCACTTAGAACATCAGGAAAAAGCAATATACTTAGAACATATCCAACATATATACTTAGAACATCCCAGGGGGAACCAATGGGAACCAATGGGAACCATATATATATATATATAGATGTTCGAAGTATTTGTCCCGCAGAGATACTAAACACTATCTATATAAACTCATAGGCTAGGGGCAATCTCCGGCATCAGTCTTATGTTGATACATTGATACATCAAACTATATATAACATATCAAAGTCCATGGACATGTTCTGATTCTAAGTATATGGTTGGTTTATGTTCTAAGTATGCAAGAATCAATGGAGATGTTCTAAGCATGTGTCCTTTGGATGTTCTAAGTTCGCACTTAGAACAGTTGCCCATGTTCTAAGTATAGTATAGTAATAGTAATAGTAATAGTAATAGCAATAGCAATAGTAATAGTAATAGTAATAGTATAGTATAGTGTCCGTTTATGTTCTAAGTAAGGGGCTGTTGTTTTTTGAAAAAAATGATGGTTCTAAGTATAAGTCCTTATATATATATACTTTATTTGCAAAATTGACTTTACCCTCCAGTAATCAAACGTGGCTGGCTGGAAAATCTACCAGCAATAGTTCGATGATGTTCCCAGTTGTAAACTTGCCAGACACATCAGGGATTTTCCAGCCAGACACGTTTGATTACCAGAGGGTATAACAACATTACATTATTATACAGTATTTATCTCTATGCTAATATATATATATATATATCCAAATTTGATGCATACTATAGTTTAATAGCAGTCAACAGGACTTTTTATCCTAGATCTTCCAAGCTTAGAGCTGCACTCTGAAATTTCCGTCGTGGAACTTAGGGATTTTGAAGCCATGCCCTTGGTGCTATCCGCAGTATTTGGATGCTCATTGCAGTGAAAGAATTGCCCGTTTGCAGGTTTTATCTCTTTTACATGGGGATTTTCCATATGTGAAATTACCAAATGATATATTACGTATGTATTGGATAATACTACTTATTATAGTGGTTCAGTCATCTTTCATTTGCATAGCTCCCCTTGATTTTGCAGGGCACGGATGCACGACTGCACGACCGTTAGCAGTCGTGAACATTTGTACCTTCTGCCGCGTCTGGCACTACTTTCAAATGAAATTTCAGGGGTTGGTATCCAGAGCCTATATCCTATTTTATACGGTATGTATATGTATATATGTATATGCATGTATATGCTTAGAATTCGGGGTTCAAGTGAGGTTGCATCATGTTTGTTCTTCATCTTCCACCATCTCTGAAGCGTTTTCTTGTGCCTTACGCTCCCCATAGGAGATGGCTGACAGAGCTGACCGGCCATTGGGGGTATCAAAGATGGACACGTTCACTTTCACTTCACTTTCACGGCATCAAGGGGTCATGCCCTGCAGTCTTGTGCAAGATTCTTGATTTTTTAGTAATATTATTTTCCTAGATGTTGAGGGTCTCGTTTTTTTTTTGCCCTTGGCCCAAATCTGCCTTTTTATTTAAGAGGCGTTTTTTGACTTTTGGAGCGTTCTACCATTACAGATGTCTTTTAGTAGGTTTGACGCCAGTTTCCGGTTAAAGTTCTAAGAGTAATTTGCCGGGTAAAAGGCGCAGTTTGCCGGGAAAAAGGCGTAATTTGCGGTAATTGGGAAACCACCCATTTTCAATTTCGAAATTCGAGGTTTTTCAGGTATGATACAAATGACAAACCATGGGCGCACACAACTCACATAGTCAAATTGAGCGATCCGGTTCTGATTTTTTTTGACACTGGGACCATGGCTCCCACTTCACCTGTCTTTGGCTTCATGGGTTTTCTGGTCTTAAGCAGCTTTGCCCTCTTTCATACCATTCTAGCAACTTGTTCATCCTGTCATGCAGGCTCTTCAGTCTCTGATTTGGTGCTAGTAGCAGGCACCAACAGTATCCAACAGTTGTAGCATTGGAATCACAACTTGGAATAGAACTACTTGGATATGACTCAGGTATGATCTTCCAAGGGCACTTTTCTTGCTGAAAACTGCCGTTTGAGTGTTTTTTATTAAACAAAGGTGCTGAAATTTTAAGTACTCTTTGCTGCCAGAGGCCTTTTTATTTAGCGGTGGATGTTGATGATAATCCCCCCTTTGGTTTTTGTGATTCCGATGAGTTAGATGATGTTTGGTGTTCTATTCTGAATGCAGGGTCAAGCATCACAAAAAAAAGTGCTGAAAAATAGGGGGTCAACATCCCCAAAAAGGTGATGGCTAGGAGAAATGAGGTCTTCGGAATGGATATCTAAGACACATCTGGTCGCAAGCCTGTAATCCGTTCCCCTAGACTATATTAAACACCCCGCAAGAGTCTAGGATTGGAGCGCCACATGGGAGGATTGAACAGGGAATATGAGAAATTCACCTTTGCAAATTGTGGTTGTTCCCATCAAATAGATCCACATATGCATAGTTTATAGTAACCACCAAAAAGATAGACGTACGTATTGGAAAATTATTTTCAGGATGGTAGTTCAGTAGTTCGATGATGTTACAAAACAATATTTTTCCGGTGTTCCATAGTTTTCCATCATTTTAACCATCATTTTCTCCATGAGTTTCCACAATTTTTTCGGGGGAAAAAAACAATGCCTCGAATTTGCCCTCCGAGGCGTCGATCAAATTTGGTGATCAAGGTGAGGTCATCGTGACAGGTGGACCACCGCCCGATGCCAAGGTGGATCCAGCAGGTTAAAAAAAACGCGCTGCAGATGGTGAACATGAATCCCCCTACGAATTTAGGCTTCCATTTTAGTCAGGCTAACCGTGACATGAAATCCAGATCCAAGATTCTGTAGCTTAAACTTATGAATCTCATTTTATAAAGGAATCATTTTAATTACGTGAGCCCATCATGAAAATCGCAGTGGCATTTTGTGGCATGACATGATGAGCTTCATCAGAGCTTATCAAAATCAAAGCATGTTGTAGCAAAGGGTATGTCCTTGTATGTGCAGTTGTTGAAAACGAAGGGGTATTTTGTAACAAGGGAAATTCCCCCTATGCCAAGGTTGTTGAAACGAAGGGGCATTTTGTAGCTAAGGCCATTTTGGGAAAAAATTGAGCTCAGCAACCTCATTCTATAGCCCCAAGCTTGTGAATAATTTTTGTAACATACAGAGTTAGGGTCACAAAGTCTCCCCTGAAATTCGATGGGGGATGAAAATGATGGTTAATGATGGTTAATGATGGTTAAAATGATGGAACATGATGGTTGAAATGATGGTTAATGATGGTGAAAATGATGGTTATATAATGATGGTTAATGATGGTTAAAATGGTGGAACATGATTGAACATGATGGAAAATGGCCATGGAGGTAGTAAAACAATTAGTAAAGCCTTTCCTTACAACCCATCTAGAAATGGGCTTTTTTTGCCATGGTGAAGTGTGAGAAATTAAACCACAGCAGCAACCAGCAGCCGTTAGCACGGCGGATAAAACAGTGACTGACATCCCCAATGATTGTTGATCATAACGGGGCCCCAAATGAGTATGACAATCCAGGGGATCTCATGGGATGTCCTATGGACGCCGTACTAGCGAAGTGAAGTCATGGTTGATGAAATCCATGGATTGCCAAAAAAATGATGGATATTACTTACCATATTACCATATAGATTGCAACAAAATGTTACTGTAGCATATGAATCAATGGCTGCTGGATTTTTTACCCAGTGACATCCCAAAAATCAAAAATCTGCACCGGACGCGCCAGGTGAACAAGGTCCAATGAGATGGAAATCATTGGAATTTCAGTGATGCGTCCAGATATTTTGAGAAAACAAATGATGTTAGAACTGTTAGATGTCCAAAAAATCTATCTATTTATTTCAAAAAACTATCAATCATTAATCAGAACATGCTTAGACTAAGTTACTTGAATCATCTTGAATCCAACTTCTGTCTTGGGGAGCTGTTTCAAGTTCGGTCGATTCCGTAAAGTTGGATTCAGTGGAAGCATGCCAGAGAATAAGATCCAACAAGAAATTTCCGCTGTGAGGACATGCAAACTCCAAGAGAATTGACCATGATTAACCATGAATTCAATAGGACTAGTCACTAAACATGATAAACCATGATTATATAACGGTGATTAAACCAGTTTCAACCAGGATCATATATCTTGCCGGTGCCATTGATGATGCAACCATGGCACACTTGGTGTCCGACCGGTCCGGACGCAACGCCGAACAACCGCGGTGGTGGCACCTCTTCCGCGTTGGAAAAAAGAGATGATGAGGGGCGGATGAGGGGTGGATGAGGGATGTGCATCCGTACCATTCCGTACCGTCTAGTTAATAATGGTGAATAGTGGGGAGAAAAACCTCAGATCAAGAATGGAGAACTAGAAAAAGATGTGGCAAACAACATCATAAACCGGCCATTTCGGGGATGGATGGAATCCCACCCATAAAAATATGGTGATGACTTGGAGATGATTTCCCGTGGTGAAGTCGAAATGATGTCACCTGCCCCGCAGCCGCTCAACGCCCAGCGTTTTCAACGCCGAAGTCGCCCTACGGTGAAAGAAAGTCTTAATCGAGTGAGAACAAACTCACTGGGTGAGAACAAACCGGCAATGGCAATGATGGCTGGAACGGTTCCTTGGACTATGGCTCCATCATCACGGCGAGGCGTTGGTTTGTCAATTTGTATGGCATTTGAAGGATATGTTTGCGCTCAATATAGCCCCCAGTAGCCCAAGTTGCCCTCAATTTTGAAAGTCTTGACCATTGTTTTCCTGGGGTTTATCCTGAAACCCATGGCATATCTATGCCTACTGAGACCGACATCTCTGAGTCAGGTATCCCCTGGTATCCCAAATCCACTGCTGGATACCATGGGTTTCCCTATGAAAATGAGCATTTTAAGCTGGCAGCCACTCCATTTATCAAAATGAATGTGGGCAACTAGCCCATTATTTTGCCCCAAATAGCCAGCAATAGCCACAAAACACCAACAACTATTGGGGAAGTCAGCTTTGGTGGCGGGTTATTCCATGACAAGACTCCATTAATATCCCAAGGAAATGGTTGGAGTTTTATCACATTCGATTCCCATTGTATATATATATTATATAATATACCCTTGGTTTTAACATGATTTTGCGATTGAAGTCCCCCGTTATATATATATATATATATATATCAGCTGTGGTTGCACGATGTCCAAGTGGCCCAAGATTGCTTTCAATTGTAAATGTAGCTCGATTGGTTCTGGGCAGCAGGCAGCCACCAAGTTCTAATGCATGTGACTGGCTTGGGCTGCGGATCCCTCAAAGTGGCATTGCCAAAACCTTCGCGAAGCGTCTACAGTTGTTTCATCAGCATGTATACATGCACTGCTATTGCTATTAATACTTTTATCATTACTGTTATTATTGCTATGACTGTTATTACTGTTATTAATACTTTTTTCTATTCTTATTACGATTATTATTACTACTTTTTTTTACTGTTATTATCATGTTTAGTTATTCGTATTGTTTAACGTTTTACTATTATTATGTTATATAGTGTCATGCGTTGATACTTTCATCTTTCCAAATAAAGCTGGGTCTTCTACGGAATGGCCTGAGGAAGCCATGAGCTTGAACACCGACCTGCTGGCACAGTGCATCTTAAAGCAGCTCCAGGCGATGATCCAACGGGATGTTGCGGATGTGAGCAGCATCGAAGTGTCTAAGATGGTATAAGTGTATACCACGTTTAACGGGGACTGTAATAGGTTCAATATGGTTTGATAATTGTTTAATATAAATACATACAGATACTCAGATACTAAAGATTCTAATTTGCAGAGTCAGTGGTTTCAGGTGAATCTTTCTTTCCAAGAGATATTCAATTAGTAAAGAACCAATATGGAAATCTGGATGCCGAGTTGAATCTGGTGAGTGGTTTTTGCTCCAAGTCATTCAGATTCAGGAGGGTTCCAGGGTTGGATCTTCATTGGCTGATGCTTGGCCCACAACATGAATTACCACGGGGGAAGATGTTTTTGTGAAAACAACGCATTTGATGAACATATGATCATTTTGAATAGTCATGGTTTGCTGGCATCTTAAATCCCTTTTCTTACTTGATTCAATCAACTCTCATGTTTTGTAAGTGAAATGTTTGTTTGTTAAATCTGATGTTCGTTGCTTAGATCCCCATACTGCCCATACTTGTTGCTGGTGAGTTGTTGACATTTCTCATTGCTTTGTCCTCACCCACCTACCTTGTGGTAGGTTTACAGCATTTTGTAGCCCCATCATGCCCCACATGACTAGTGACTCATCTCCGGCAGAAGAAAAACATTCCCAAAACTGGATGATGATATGATGGGTGGAAACCCTCTATATTTGGCTGATTCTACCATGGTTTCAACTCGAGTTTTTTCACCAGAACTTGAAACCCGTCCTGGACGCCCAGTGAAACCAACAGCAACAGGCCAAGGGTTCCGAACTCTGCCATATCAGTTGCAACTCCGATGCGGAGCAACCTGCTGCGTTTACGATTTAGGGGCTGGGTGCCACATGGCAAAAATGAGTAATTACTGATGAGTGAGATGAGCGTATCAGGTGGGCTTTTAAAGAGAAACATCAAGAAAAATTGGCTAAATCTCCATGATTTACTCACAGAAGATGGAATTGGGTTGAGAAAGCATGCGGATTTGACTCACCAAAAAAGTGGGTCAACTGATAAACAGGGCTTTTGAACCAAAGCAGAGTGTCACCAATAGTAAGCCATTTTCGGCCCGACCATCCCACTTGCAACGCGCCCCATTTGGTGGGTCCATGCTCATATCTCCATCATAATCATACCCTACCGAATTCATCTCCATGGCTGATCATTCCCGGCAGTTGTTGATGATGGTCAGTCGCAGGGCCCATCAAGATTGACCGTAGCAACAATAATAACACGCAAGTTAAATAAACGATACACACGCACGCACGCGCACACACACACATATATATACATATATAAATAATTGTATATATATAATTATATATATATACATACATACATACACACATATATATATATGCACCAATATATATATATATATATATGTGTGTGTAGATAGATATAGATAGTATATTGACATCGGAAAATCTCTAATTATTATTATTTTTATATGTGCCTGGATAAATTATAATACATTATAATGACCTCACTGCGACCTCACTGGAATGATGGTTAGGATTCGGGGAATCATCCCCAAATGGCCCAAGATTTCAGGCTAGTGAATTATTACAATTTACCCAGACGTATCTATATAATGTAAATGAGTGCTATAGAGATTTGATGTTTATATTGAGACATATTGAAATATTTGCTTTTACTAATTAGACACATATGATTTATTATGTTGAAACATTATATTATATGTGTCTAATTAGTAAACATTATATTACATATTTTGTGATATTATATGTGTCTGATATCGAAAATATATCACATATATCACATATTACCCTCTGGTAAACTAACGTAGCTATAGAAAATCACCATGTTTAATGGGAAAACTCACTATAAATGGCAATTTTCCATAGCTACCAGAGGGTACCTACTATTACACAGCATGAGTATTGACAGCTGCGGTTTTGAGGACCTGCTCGCCATCGGCTTCCAGTGGAACGCCGCGTTCGGAGTCGGATGGTGTGCCACAGTCACCATCCAAGGTGCCGTCACACGGCCACCAAAAAGGCAGCTTCACATGGCATCCAAGGAAAATGGCCGAAAAATCGATGACGATGAATTTCCATGTGATATACCCTCTGGTAAATTAACATAGACCCTGGCAGTCATCGAGGTTGGAAGATTAGTTTCCATTGAAACTGTGCTATTTTCAGGGTCTATGTTAATTTACCCGAGGGTAGTACTTAAGAAAGTTTTAACGGGAATATTTACAAGAATTACCCTGTGGTAGATTGAGATAGCCATGGAAAACGGTCCATTTATAGATGATTTCTAGCTTTACAAAATGGTGAGTTTCCATAGCTATGTTGATGGTAGGATAAAATCTTGGGTATAACCGATGCCATAGACATAAAGTTTGGGGATGGTTTATGCACCTGAAAAATGGTGATTTTCGGGATACCATCTGGTTATTTAACATCGCCATGGAAAATGACCAATTGATAGATAGTTTACCTATTAAAACTGGTGATTTTCCATGGCTATGTTAAATAATCAGATGGTAGTTTACAGTAACATTTGCCACATTATAGCAATGTGTTGATGACCATCCGAGCCAGCGGATAGCATGGGGATTTTGAATAATCAGTACCCTCTGGTAAACTAACATAACTATGGAAAGATCCACCATGTTTAATGGGAAAACTCACTATAAATGGCCATTTTCCATAGCTATGTTAAATTACCAGAGGGTAAATGTATGAGACATGGAAACATACGATACTGTTGCGGTTGCTGGGGATCGGATGGAAAAGTTTGTTTGAAAGCAGCAGCTGAAAGCATCGAAAGCATCGAAAGCATCTTTCTTTCCCATTTTGAATTGGACACATCATTGACACATATGGTTCTTGAAGTTTCACATCACTGAAGTATCGCAGGTCCATCTTTGGGAAATTTATGTGGGATAGTTTTCACTCATAAATCGGAAATCAATGGCTATGTAGGGACCTCCATTTTACTGAAATCGGCATTGATGAAATTGATGATGAACATTTACCCTCTGGTAAACGAACAAAGCTATTGAAAATTGCCATTTCTAGTTGATTTACCCCCAACATTTCTGTGGTTTTCCATAGTTTTTTGTATGTTTACCAGAGGGTATACCATCATTTAACTCAGATTTTCCATGATTTTCCTATCCATAGCATCACCGCATCACCGCCCAGGTTGCATTTGGCGAACCTTCTGGGACAAAATCAGGCTCCCCGCCCCCCTCCCGGGTTGATGGAAACTTCTCAGGAGCCGCCGGAACCAACGACAAATGGGACACAACGATCTGGACCAACCTGGAACCACGTGTTTCAAGTAGGATGAAGAACAAGCTAAACATACAAGGTGGTGCCCCCTGGATAGCTAAGTTGGTGCAAATAACTCCAATAACTATGGTTTATAGGTGATATATCTATAGTTCTCATGGGATTTTAAACCAACTTATAACTTGGGGGGCACCACCTTGTAGTATATTCTTTAAAGTAATTTGGACATAACTTGGGCCTTGATTATCCTTGATTCTTTACAAACTTTACTGATAGCGATGAGTCGCGATGGGCATCAATCAAGGCATATGAATCAAGGCACTGCGCTACGCCTGAGTGCAGGAGCCACAGTGGCAGTTGATGAACCCAAGCGTCAGACACCAAGTCCGAGAGGGGGGGTCAGTTGACTGTGGTACGACTTTGGGGTGCAAAAAAAAACATGGCTATTGATCAAGATTTCAGATCAGATATTTGTTCCATGGTACATCTTGGTTTTCAGAAGAGCTCTGCCGCAGGTGTTTTGGTGACCTCATGAAATGCCTTCATGATTGAAGTTTTTTGGCTCCAGCCCTGTTTTACATTTTGTATCTCAATTTATTTCCACCTGACTGATTTACTGAGTGTAGTCTCTCTTCTGTGGGTCAAGTATCCCCAGTTTTCAGTCACATTTGCAGATATTTCAGATGTATGTTGGTTTCTTCATGAGTCAATAAACATGAAAGATGGTGGTGATGGGTCTGACCCACAAGGTTAGGTGCGCTTTATGGGGCCTCTTCAAGCCACCCGCGACCGCTCAACAGGCGAAGTTTAAGTCCTCCTGCGGATGCGCGCTGGTGTCCCACCCCATTACTGCCCCTTGGAACCAAAGGTCTGGCCCCGGGTGATCTTTTGAAGGTAAACTTCAAGTAGTAGTTATCTTTTAGGTACAGGTAAATCTATTGAAGGTAGATCTGAGTCTCATCTTTTTGGGTGATTTTTGAGCATGCGCTGGTTGGGTGTGCAGCTTAAGACGGTGTTTTTTTAGACCAGATGCATTCGGAGGAACTTGGACAGTCAGTGAGGGGAAGCATAATATGACCCTGGTCAAGTTGTATCTTCCTGTCACGATGAGCCAGCTGTGTGATGATTTCCAGCGGCCCAGGGTTGATCATCATTGCTCCCATAGATTAATAAATAGATTAATAAATAGTATAATAAATACATATAATATCATGGCGTCGCAGATTTGTCCGCATGGAGGGCACGGCCAATATAATATATGCTATATGGCTGTATGGTATACCATAAAATACAACACTAATATGTAATATACAATGCACACATGTATGTATGTATGTCTTCCATATTACACCACCAAAAAAAAAACGACACACACCTTGCCATGAATTGGAGCATTCGAGTTCCCCCCGACCGAAAAAACGGCGATGGCCATGGTCTCAGGTTGGAGATTTCGAGGGCCTTCGTGTGCGCCTTGGAGCCATGGAGGCTGTTGTTGCTATGCAAATCATGGAAAAGTGGGACAGAATAGTGGGACACCTGGAAAATAGAGGCGAAACATCATCAAACTAGCCTACTGGAAATACTTGTCCACTGACTTTGAAACACCTTTTTACTGGACATACTTTTCCACTGACTTTTCCACCTTTTTCTTGGGTACCATCATAAATGTATAACGTCACGGGCAAACACCTTGATTGCCAGCGGCCTCTCAAAACACTGCATGTCTGAAAGGCTTGGGAAGGGACCTTTGCATCCATAAATTATCTAAAACCCTTGAGACTTAAAACTCTAAAACCCCAATCCGTAAGCCAAAGACCTTTGAAAACACAAAGGAAACACCCTAAACGCCGAATCCCTGATTAAAACACTAAATCTTTTAAACCTGAAATCTTAGAAGCCCAAAAGATGTTGTGGGCCAAACTGGATGTTTGCGCATTACGCCAGTACCTCCCAAAAAGATATAAACGATTAAACTCATCGCTATCTTAGTAGGAATTTCCTTCTATCACTCTTGAGGTGGTACAATAGTGAAAGGCCCAATGGACAACTGGCAATTATGCAGCATTTGTTTGAACGAGAAGCAATGTGTATATTGGGCGTTTGTGTTTCCTGTTCGTAGGAGCAGATTATCCATGCCACTTTCTTCATAAATCTACCTTGGGAAAATGTGTCCCGGGAGCATTTCTGGCATGTCCAGCATGGATATTGGTCCATTGGTGGTGGGATCATGAGTGGCTATTTTAATATATAAATACATGATTAAAGGATATCAATCACCCAATTTAAGTACATCAGTATCATCCCAGTTTTTAATTACTACCTCCACTGATTTCTGCCCCAAGGATCTTTTCCCCCGGCAAGCTATGGATGAGTGAGTACTGCCGAAACACCAAGAAGCACAAGAAGACCCAGGTGCTGGGCTGTGCAACCCGAGAGTATCACTTGTCCGGTTTTGGGGGGCCCAACTTGTAAGTTGGGTATCAATCCATCCAACTGGGAATATATATATATATATACGGTATCGACATTTAAATATGTGGAGGGCGGGCCAAACCGCGAGGCCCCGGAGGTAGTATGAAATACCAGTTCGTATATTTAATTGTAGTTACGGTATGTTTAAATGAATTGGATTCCGTATGTTTAAATGGCTGGGCGGGCCAAGGAAAACCTTCCCGGAGGTAGTCTAAAATACCTGTTCGTATATTAAAAAAAACCGTACATCTAAATGTAGTTACAGTATGTATTCATTCATTATAAGACATCATAACCCCCAAGTGAACTCAGTCATTAAAACCACCCTTGCCGCTCTGCCGCTCGGCAGGTCACGGAAGCCCTGCCGAAGTTTGGCTCTTTGCAGCTGAAGTTGATGGATTCTCCTGTCCCTCGGCCTTGACTCAGTTGTGTTTTTTTTTTGGAGGGGGGTGGATTTAACCACGATAATAAGGATTTAATGAAACGTTTTTTTTAAAGTGATATTTATGGTATTTAATGGGATTTAACCAGTAAAACGACGGATTTTATATGATTTATATAATTGTTTGATATTGTTTGTTTTTCGGGATTTTAGCATCAACAATAGGGATTTCATGGGATTTAACCAAACATATTATGGGGACATAGTGGTATATGTAGATCGTAATATGATGTAATATGGGAATAATACCCTGAGGTAAATGAACATAGCCGCGGAAAATCTCAACATAGCCTGAGGTAGTCGAACTTAATGGACCATTTTCCATCTGCAAACATGACGTAGTTGGCCCCAGTCATAGATTCATAGATGCATTTCAAGCTGGAAACTTGGAAATTCAACAGGAAACATCATTTGTAGCATCCTGGAAACACATTTCTAGATGTTTCTATGTTTTTGGGGGCTACCATCCTATTAGACACAACATTCTTGTCCAACCCGGTGCTGCATAGGGTAGGGTGGTCCTCATGCTGGATACATATTTTTTCAAATACAAGATGCGGTCGATAAACAGTACCCAATTGACCTAGTCTTATCATTTGGGTGGTATTAAATCGCATTAAAACCATACCTCTCCAAAACTGGGGTTCAAAATTGACTTGAAGTGTGGCTGTTCTTTGTTGTATGGGTTTGTCTGAGTTTTTTTTTTCCCCAATGAAAGGGCTGCAATTTGTCCGAAAATATGATTAGGGTGGCATGTTTGATGGTTGCTCATCATTTTACGTGACAAGTTTGGGGGTACTCTGCTTCATTGTGGGCTCCGTCCCATTAACATCCATCAAGTATAACCCCAAAAGTACCCATATTCATAGCCATATCTATATCTGTGCCGTATCCCAAACGAGTTGTTTTTTTCCGTTTACCGCTTGATGATCATTGATGATTAAATCCTGATGTCGATGGCTCTACCAAAGATCCTCATCGTGGCATCATGTTCATTTTTTCTGGTGATTCCATTGGTAAACCATGTTGGTCAGATGATGTCAGATGGTCATATTGCTCGCGCACTATTTTTGCAATAAAAAAAAACTCCCCATTTAAGATTCAATGGCTATTCCATATCATGTCTTATATGTGGTTTTTAAGGCTCACCCATGATGACACTCATTCAAAGACAATCAGTTTATGGGTTTTAACTAATTATCCCAGAAAACATTGGCTGTATATGTTCCATTTTAGATATACATAGCTCATCTGCAGATCGGCGTTGCGTTCTCCGCCGGGAGACGGCTCCGAGGCAAGCGTCGGTCGTCGCGTCTTCTTCGTGGTGGGCTCCCTGCGCGTGGGTCCAATCCAAACGAAGCCAGGACAGGTAATCACCGAGGCGTGATGCCGATGCCGATGGGAATGGGTCGAGACTAGATGGGTTAATTAGCTATCTATTGGGTTAAGATCATATCATATCTATTCGGTCAATATCATACCATCTAGTGTGAATATTTGGTATGTTAATATTCTATTGATATATCAGCAGATCATCTATTGGGTTAATATTAACCATTCGCTGATATATTATACTTACCCAATAGATGGCTAGTGCCAGTGAGCTTTTAGTGTGACAAGATCGTGAAACGATATGTGACATCATTAGATTGGGGGCATGCTAAACGTATCTAAGTGTAGTATTATTAAATAGTATTATATAACCATCATTGGAATTTGGATCTATGTTTAGATATGTTTAGTATTAATCATCTAATCTCTAATCTAAGTCTTGGGGTAAAAAAATGACTCATACCCAGATGGTTGGTGAAATGTTGAAGCAAATAGTAAGCAGGGATGATATCAAAACAGTTATTTAATGTGATTTACATGATGGCGATATAAACAGATACGACTGATGCGTATCATAATTATGAATCATTGATCGTGGTTTCCGATGTGGTTAAGAAAGCTTAAGGATTATAATAACAGTGATTAATGACAATTAATCATGATTACATATATGGCAAACCCACCGATAGTCGTTAAACGTGGCTTAACAACTATCACTATTGCTGCGTGTTATAGTGTTATAGTCATAGCGATGTTTTGTTTGGATCTGATGTTTCGTGATGAATGATGGTTACATACTCATGATTAATATATGTTAGTATAGATGAGTGATTGACAATGGTTACATCCCCCTTAAAGTTTGGATCCAGATCAATTTGGGGATACACACTTTATAAATCCAGATCTACATGGCATATGAAGTGTTTATCCCATGAAATCCGGATTTCTCAATATACCAAGACATTCCAATTCTTCATAAATCAGAATGATTTTCTTCCAGGTTTTCTCTCTCAGTATATCAACCCACAGCGAGAATCCAGTTCGCGCTGCGTCACTGCGCAGGTTTGTGAACTGCAGTCGGACTGGCGCGGGGAGACCACAAAATATCAGGGCCAGCTGCCAATCCGTGTTGCTTGGACGAAAAAAACCAGAGGGTCCAATCTGTCAGTGGTTGGTTACCCTCAGATTTTCTGGGATTTCATGGGATTTTTCTCATGATTTTCATGAGAATTGAGCCCTTTGCAATGGAAGATCATTTTTAAGAGGTAAATCATGGTGAATCAATGTAAATCAACTAGAAATCACCCAGGGTCAGCAAGAAAAGTTGAACTTGGCCGAACCATGGGATCCACATTCGAAGAATGTGGTCGTTTTTATGCAGCCAGGTGGGGTGGTTTTTCACCATGAAAAGTGGAGAGTTCCTAACTGAGAGAAATGAAATAATCCTAAAATACTAGACAAACACTGACATGAGATTTGATAGATTTGGAACTGAAGACTGTGGAGGCAGCCCCGAAAATAACATGCTTTGAAGCTGCGAAAGGTTAATCATTGGCGGCTTCATAGCCATTTGCTCCACGGAGCCTGCATCGAAGGTACATCCATATGATTTTCTCTCTTAAAAGGGGTCGGATCGGTGAAGTCCATGAGGAAAATTCCCATATATGAAGTTGAATGGGAATATATATATATATACATGAATATTTGAAATTTATATTATATTCCATATATCTGGGTAAACTTCATCACGACCTCACTGTTCGACCGAACACTGGAAATCATGGTTAGGATTCGGGAAATCATCCCCAAATAGCCTTAATTCAGGTTAGTGAAATATTATAATTTACCCATATATGTATATATATATGAATTAGATTGAATTAGTATCGTTGTTGAAGTTAGAAACAACAAGGCCTCCCTGGGCAAGTCAGCCTACCGAACTGGTCAAGTTCGATCAGATCCTGCTGGGACCAAGGTAGAGGTGGAAGTCTCTGGAGAGTCAAGTTGAGGCCAGCAGTCGACAGGATGGGAGATTCGACTGGGGCCCCGGCCTACTAAAGGGGTTCCCCAACGAAACGCTTACTGTAGCAGTTCCAAGGGTCCGCAAAGGTTGTTCTATGTTTTGATGGTTTTATGTTTTATTGATCTGAACTATAACGACCTCACTGCGACCGAACCCTGGAATCATGGTTCATAAGAGCAATCATCCCAAAATGGCCCAAGACTTCAGGTTAGTGAATTGTTTTAATTTGCCCAGATTTATTCTTTGCGTTTTTTTTTCCAGATCTTCGGGATGATCATGATCAATATGATCAATGATCCCAACGGTGTTGTGGTCGCATCGGAGAAGTCTTTGTGGTCGCCCAATAAATCCCAATAAATTGGGGGCTGCAGAAAAAAATAGGATTCCCCATACCCTCTGGTAAACTAACATAATCTAACATAGCTATTGAAAATGACCATTTATAGTGAGTTTTCCCATTAAATCTGATGATTTTCCATTGCTATGTTAGTTTACCAGAGGGTACTTCCCCCTTATATTCCCCTTATCATCCCTTGTCCCATGCTGAAACCATTCCCAGGCGGTGAACTGCGAAGCGGGAGTCGCTGACCCCTGGAACCTTCGCAGAGTGTAGGGATGATGCTCCCCCAACAACTATGGTAAGGTTTTTCAGGTGGCAAATCACCCGTCAATTAGCTAAGTTGGTAGTTGGTTTAATTTGGTGGGTCAAACTTTTTTTTTAAATAAATGTATAATCAAATGTATCTACCTTTGACTGGGTTCATAAATCAAACATAACTTGCGGGCGGGTAATATCCAGGGTTAGATTCGGGGTGCCATTCTTTGGTGGGGAAACGGATGAACGATGTGAGGTCTTGTATAGTCAATAGTGGAACGTTCAACCAAGTCATGTTGATGCCAAAGAAGCCCAGAGATCAAATCGGGTCAATCAAAACAGATGGAGAACTGGCCTTTAGAAGGATAAAGGTGTCTCATTGGTGATTGTTCGCATGGGTAAACATACCCGTAAACAGTATCCACGTGCCTTTGAATTGGTTCCGCCGCCACTTTTCATCTTGAAGAAATGATCAGAATTTGTGGGCTACACAGTCCCATTCTTGGCTTTCAGCAACTCAATGGTTTACATCGACGTTCCTCCGCCAAGATGGTTGATGCCCCTGCATCGGCCACAAGAACGGCTGCCAGCAGACACTTTCCTGCGCCTGGCCCTACAAGGGCCTGCGGGAGTGGCCACTGAGCTTGGAATAGATGGGGGATGATGGGGATGATGCAGATGGGCCATTCCCCATGTTTTTTGTTGCCCCCAGACAGTCACATGCAACCTCTGGATGGTGAATCAAGTGGCGCAGGTTTCCAGGGAATTGGTCATGATAAGGCCACCCATCAGATGGATGATGGGCTACATCAAAGATCAAAATGTATCATGGGTTTGTCCAAAGTGGGGGGTGGGATGGGGTGCGCCCCAAGATATGGGCAAAAACCGATAAACAACTGAGAATTTGATGATAAACCCTGGGATTTGGGGGGGCTATTTTTCAATTCGGGGGTAGTCACCTTTCAGACTGCTAGCCACATATTTACTTGGCGTTACTTGGTCCCCCAAACCCCAGGCTTGAGGTTTTAAGATTCCATGGGATCTTCGACCACCGAAACCATAGAATTTGGCAGATGGGGTGATGGGGTACGGGGTATTGTTGGCCTTGCGCCATCGTTGCTGGAAAGCCAGGTGCACGTTCGTGTGTTTTGTTTTTTTATGAGTGACGCCATTCTTGCTTCACAAATGACAACAATAGATTGCACGGACGTATTATATATATACACATATACATAGATTTGTATACATATATTTGTATACATACATATATATATATAGAGAGAGATATACATACATGAATAGAGAGATACACATAGATGTGGACATCTCTCTCTCTCTCTTCCTGTCATATATAGTATAATTATATATATATACACCCATGCATAGTGTATATATATATATATAGTATATGCATAAATATTTTAATTAGTTATATTATATGATATTATATTATGTATGCTAGCTATAGTAACCATAGAGCTTCCATAGTGCACTGCCGCACTGCCATTTGGGCCCTTTTTGTGCCGTTCCCAGGATGTTGAGAGCCACTCTTTTGCTCCGTGGCCCAGGGTAGCTCTGAGCGTCACCAGCGGGATGTAACACGTTGGAGCTTTCTGAAAAGAGGAACCGCATGAAAAGCATGGATTCGTGTTTTACTGTGTAATTACCGTATATTGGTTTTGAAATGTCAAGGCCATTAGGGCTGAGCCAAGTCAGAAAATCGAACACTTTCAGGCTACCCTGGTGCTATGTAAAGCACCTCTGTAAAGTCGGCAATGTCAGCATTGCTCCATTTTGCCGTCCTGTTTCAGCCAGCGACTGGCCATTGCTCTGGGGGGGAGGGCCGGGACAGAATGGTAGAACGGTCATGTTGTGTGTAACCCAGCGACAGCATTTCCCAGTCATCACACCGGCTTCCGGCCAGGCGCCGAACGGAGGAACCGGGCCCTCAAAGTTATTGAACCCCCTTAAACATGATGAAACGGCTCAGGGCACAGCTTAGCAGCCCGATCTTGGGGTGTCCAACTTCCAGATTGTGATTGGCAGTTCGGCCCCCAAGGAGGTGCTGCAATTCGATGTCTTCGATGTCTAGGAGTGTAGAATTGGTCGAAATTCGATCGGCAGCCGTGATACTCACTGCTGTGGTGGTGGGACGACAAGCGCCTCCACAACAGCAATGGGCCCTGTCCAGATGGCATGACCGTCGGTTTCAGTGACAGATGGGACACTGGGACATGTGGCGCCCTGAGCCCTGAGCTGCCTTGAGATTCAGTGATTCAGAATGATTCAGCATGATTCAGCATGATTCAGCATGATTCAGCATGATTCAGCATGATTCAGAGGTAACCACGTAACCGCCTGTTTGAATTTGACCCGGCTATGATGAGATGGGGAATGCAGTTTGACAAGCACTTCAGGTTTACAATTCTACGCACATTTAGTGTCGTTTTTCCCCACATCTTTGTGTGGGGTTCTTGTTTTTGGTTCTGCACTTCCGCCTGCCTCCGCCTCCGCCTCCGCCTCTCCGCCACACACCTCCGCCACACATGCTCACACACAACTTGCTCACACACACAACTTACTCACACACAACTTGTCCACCCACAAGTCGCTCACCACACAACTTGTCACCACACAACTTGTCCACACACAACTTACTCACACACAACTTGCTCACACACAACTTGCTCACCACACAACTTGTCACCACACAACTTGTCCACACACGACTTAATGTCGGTCTCTGATTAGTAGCTAGGTTCGCTATTGTGGCAATTCTTTCCAAATTATTCTGAAACCCATGTATTGTTTGGAGGGTCCACTTTTGTGGCAAAAAATGGGATAGTTTTTTTTCCCGAGAGCGTCTGAGCGCAGGGTTCTTCCAATAGTGGGGGTCTGTAAAACATCTTCTCATCTTCACATCTTCTCTCACATCTGCTCATCTTCACATCTTCTCTCACATCTTCTCTCACATCTGCTCATCTTCACATCTGCTCATCTTCGCATCTTCTCTCATATCTGCTCATCTTCACATCTTCACATCTTCTCTCACATCTGCTCATCTTCACATCTTCTCTCACATCTTCTCTCACATCTGCTCATCTTCACATCTGCTCATCTTCACATCTTCTCTCACATCTGCTCATCTTCACATCTTCTCTCCTTTCTCTCTCCCTTTTCTCTCTCTCGCCTTCTTTATCTTTCTCTCTTAAGGCCGAGGGTGGTGCCGGCGGCGAGTCACGAAACGTCAACCCTTTCGCACGAAATGAGGGTCGATCGGCAAAAACTGAGGAAAAATTGCGATTTTACTTGTCCCGGAGCAACCCTTTCGCACGAAATGAGGGTCGATCGGCAAAAACTGAGGAAAAATTGCGATTTTACTTGTCCTAAAGCAACCCTTTCGCACGAAATGAGGGTCGATCGTCAAAAACTGAGGAAAAATTGCGATTTTACTTGTCCTGGAGCAACCCTTTCGCACGAAATGAGGGTCGATCGTCAAAAACTGCCCCGAGCAACCCTTTCGCACGAAATGAGGGTCGATCGGCGAGGTAAAATTGCGATTTTACTTGTCCCCGGAGCAACCCTTTCGCACGAAATGAGGGTCGATCGGCAAAAACTGAGGTAAAATTGCGATTTTACTTGCCCCGGAGCAACCCTTTCGCACGAAATGAGGGTCGATCGGCAAAAACTGAGGTAAAATTGCGATTTTTCCTGTGCCGGACTTGTCTGTGTGTAAAAGCGTCTGTGTGTAAAAGCGTCTGTGTGTAAAAGACTGTGTGTGCAAAAGCGTTTGTGTGCAAAAGCGTGTGTGTGTGTGTAAAAGCGTCTGTGTGTAAAAGCTTCTGTGTGTAAAAGCCTCTGTGTGTAAAAGCGTCTGTGTGTAAAAGCGTCTGTGTAAAAGCAACTGTGTGTAAAAGTCTCTGTGTGTAAAAGCGTCTCTGTGTAAAAGCGTCTGTGTGTAAAAGCGTCTGTGTGTAAAAGCGTCTGTGTGTAAAAGCATCTGTCTGTAAAAGCGTTTGTGTGTAAAAGCGTCTGTGTGGAAAAGCGTCTGTGTCTAAAAACATCTGTGTGTAAAAGCGTCTGTGTGTAAAAGCGTCAGTGTGTAAAAGCGTCTGTGTGTAAAAGTCTCTGTGTGTAAAAGTGTTTGTGTGTCAAAGCGTCTGTGTGTAAAAGCATCTGTGTGTAAAAGCGTCTGTATGTAAAAGCGTCTGTGTGTAAAAGCGCCTGTGTGCAAAAGCGTCTGTGTGTCAAAGCGTCTGTGTGCAAAAGCGTGTGTGTGTAAAAGCCTCTGTGTGTAAAAGCGTTTGTGTGTAAAAGCGTCTGTGTGTAAAAGCGTCTGTGTGTAAAAGCTTCTGTGTGTAAAAGCCTCTGTGTGTAAAAGCGTCTGTGTGTCAAAGCGTCTGTGTGTAAAAGCTTCTGTGTGTAAAGGCCTCTGTGTGTAAAAGCGTCTGTGTGTCAAAGCGTCTGTGTGTAAAAGCATCTGTGTGTCAAAGCGTCTGTGCGTAAAAGCATCTGTGTGTAAAAGCGTCTGTGTGTAAAAGCGTCTGTGTGTAAAAGTGTTTGTGTGTAAAAGTGTTTGTGTGTAAAAGTGTTTTTGTGTAAAAGCGTCTGTGTGCAAAAGCGTCTGTGTGCAAAAGCTTGTGTGTGTAAAAGCCTCTGTGTGTAAAAGCGTCTGTGTGTAAAAGCGTCTGTGTGTAAAAGCGTCTGTGTGTAAAAGCGTCTGTGTGTAAAAGCTCTGTGTGTAAAAGCCTCTGTGTGTCTGTGTGTAAACGGGTCTGTGTGTCAAAGCGTCTGTGTGTAAAAGCGTCTGTGTGTAAAAGCGTCTGTGTGTAAAAGCGTCTGTGTGTAAAAGCGTCTGTGTGTAAAAGTGTCTGTGTGTAAAAGAGCCTATGTGTAACAAGCGTCTGTGTGTAAAAGCGTCTGTGTGTAAAAGCGTCTGTGTGTAAAAGCGTCTGTGTGTAAAAGCGTCTGTGTGTAAAAGCTTCTGTGTGTAAAAGCGTCTGTGTATGTAAAAGTCTCTGTGTGTAAAAGTGTTTGGGTGTAAAAGTCTCTGTATGCAAAATCGTCTGTGTGTAAAAGCGTCTGTGTGTAAAAGTCTCTGTGTGCAAAAGCGTCTGTCTGTAAAAAGTTCTGTGTATGAAAAACTTTACAAAAATACGATGCAAACTATTGTCTTGTACTAGTCATATATTGTCTTGATACTACTCTTCTCGTCTGCCTATAATACATCTTTATCATATTATCTTGTAATATAGTGTCTCCATACTAACAACAGAAGACTCTGCTCCTCTACGCTCTCGGGCCACCCGTCGTCTAGTTTTAAACAACCTGTAATTGCTGAGAGGAAGACTTTTTTTCCAAAAGCAATTGCCAAATTCAAACTCCAAGCCTTTCCCAAAGGAGCAAATCCCTTATTAAACCCTTATTAAAGAAAAGCTTTTCCACAATTTTCCAAGGCCCTGGACCAGGAGAGGCTCCATTTCACCTTAGTAGGTTTGTTTTCTGGGTTCACTATTGTAGCAAGCTGTGCCAGAGCAGCTCCTGGAAGCCCAAAAGAGAAGCAAGCCTTTTCCAAAAGCAATTGCCAAATTCAAACTCCAAGCCTTTCCCAAAGGGGCCAACCCCTTATTAAAACCCTTATTAAAGAACAGCTTTTCCACAATTTTCCAAGGCCCTGGATCAGGAGAGGCTCCATTTCACCTTAGTAGGTTTGTTTTCTGGGTTCACTATTGTAGCAAGCTGTGCCAGAGCAGCTCCTGGAAGCCCAGAAGAGAAGCACGCCTTTTCCAAAAGCAATTGCCAAATTCAAACCCCAAGCCTTTCCCAAAGGAGCAAATCCCTTATTCAACCCTTATTAAGGAACAGCTTTTCCACAATTTTCCAAGGCCCTGGACCAGGAGAGGCTCCATTTCACCTTAGTAGGTTTGCTTGCTGGGTTCACTATTGTAGCAAGCTGTGCCAGAGCAGCTCCTGGAAGCTTAAAAGAGAAGCAAGCCTTTTCCAAAAGCAATTGCCAAATTCAACCCCCAAGCCTTTCCCAAAGGAGTCAATCCCTCATTAAACCATGATTAAAGAACAGCTTTTCCACAATTTTCCAAGGCCCTGGGCCAGGAGAGGCTCCATTTCACTTTAGTAGGTTTGTTTGCTGGGTTCACTATTGTAGCATTGTAGCAAGCTGTGCCAGAGCAGCTCCTGGAAGCCCAGAAGAGAAGCAAGCCTTTTCCAAAAGCAATTGCCAAATTCAAACTCCAAGCCTTTCCCAAAGGAGCAAATCCCTTATTAAACCCTTATTAAGGAACAGCTTTTCCACAATTTTCCAAGGCCCTGGACCAGGAGAGGCTCCATTTCACCTTAGTAGGTTTGCTTGCTGGGTTCACTATTGTAGCAACCTGTGCAAGCTGTGGGTACTACAAGTACTACAGGTACTACAAGTACTACAAGTACTACAGGTACTACAAGTACAGCAAGTACTACAGGTATTACAACTACAAGTACTACAAGTACTACAAGTGCTACAAGTACTACATGTACTGCAAGTACTACAGGTACTACAAGTACTACAGGTACTACAAGTACTACAAGTACTACAGGTACTACAAGTACTACAAGTGCTACAAGTACTACAGGTACTACAAGTACTACAAGTACTACAAGTACAACAGGTACTACAAGGACTACAAGTACTACAACTACAAGTACTACAAGGACTGCAAGGACTACAACTACAAGTACTACAAGTACCACAAGTTCATCGGCAAAAAACAGTTTTAATTAGATTTCAATTGTGGCCAATTGAAATCCTTATATACTTAAGTGAGGATTTGTTTTTCTCTTGGGAAGAAAATTTTTGACTTTCCACTTTAAAGAGAGTCCAAATATTGTTTGGGGGGGGGAGGGGGGGAGATATGGACTGTTAGGAACTATGCGACAAAAGGCCTTTAACAGAAATGATCTGGAGAGAGATAAGAAAATAGCTCATCTTGCGTGATAACTTGCTGCTACGCTTTGGCTCTTCACTTGTACTTAAGCACACACTTGCTTCTCTGCTCAACGTTTTTGCAGTACCTTAGCATTGTCCAACCTGTTTTTTGTGCTATTCTATGATCATACTCTGGTCCTTTTCGACAATTGACGACAACAACAACAACAAAAAACACAACAACAACAACCACCTCAACCTCCAAAACAACAACAGCAACAACAACAGCAGCAGCAGCAATAAGAAGAACATTAATTGATCAATAGTAGCCAACAATACATCAGCTGAAACCACGATATTAGCATCTTAAAAACGGGATTTGGATAGCCTGATCACACCTGCTGCCGAGATCGCAGTAAGGCAATATCACATCTTGACACAAGGTTTTCCTCAATGCTACAAAACAACCTTTAAATCGAAAACCCTGTTTCACAAGAAGCACAACCCCGCCAACTTCAACTTGAACACAAACTGCCGCTGGCTTCTACGGCACAAACTTCCCCCCCCGCATTTCCACAAACGCTTCTCTGCGCATTATAGACTTCCATTTGCATTTGCACAAGCACTGGGTTTGTCATGTGAACTTACTTCGAAGCCTTAAAAAAAAGTTCGAACCTATCTGATTTGAAGTTCGGCCATGATTAACGCCAAGTAGCGTTTCAGGCATTCAAGGTTTCAATGTACCAAAGCAGAAACAAAGGAGATGATGTCGGAGATATTGATGACGATGTGGGTGATGTAGGTGGTGTAATTTATGGATGCGGATCATGCTGATGATCAAAACTTGAGCCATGATGACGATGATGGCAAATTGTGATGTTGTTTGTTGTTGTTGTTGATGATGATGATGATGATGCAGATGCAGATAATGATGATGATGATGATGACGACGACAGTGATGGTGATGATGATGATGATGATGACGATGATGATGCAGATAATGATGATGATGATCATGATGACGGCAGTGATGGTGATGATGATGATGGTGATGACGACAGTGACAGTGATGATGATGATGATGATGATGATGACAGTGATAATGATGACAGTGATGATGATGATGATGATGATGATCATGATCATGATGATGATGATGACAGTGATGATGATGCTGATGATGATGACAGTGATGATGATGACAGTGATGATGCTGACAGTGATGATGATGATGATGATGATGATGGTGGTGACAGTGATGATGATGACAGTGATGATGATGATGATGATGATGATGGTGATGACAGTGATGACGATGACAGTGATGATGATGATGACATTGATGATGATGCTGATGATGATGATGATGATGATGATGACGGTGATGATGACAGTGATGACGATGACAGTGATGATGATGATGGACATGATGATGATGATGATGATGATGATGATGATGATGATGATGATGATGATGATGATGATGATGATGATGATGATGATGATGATGATGATGATGATGATGGTGATGGTGATGGTGATGGTGATGCTGATGCTGATGCTGATGATGATGATGATGATGCTGTAGCTGATGTTGCTGATGTTGCTGATGTTGCTGATGTCGCTAGTGTAGCTTGTGTAGCTTGTGTAGCTTGTGTAGCTTGTGTAGCTGGCGAGCCCCGCAAACCCCGCCAACCCCGCAAACCCCGCGAATCCCGCCAACCCGAAAACCCCTCCCGCCAACCCCCAACCCCCGCCAAACCCCCCCCCCAACCCCGCCAACCCCGCCAACCCCGCCACCCCGCCAACCTGCCAAACGCCAAACCCGCCAAACCGCGGATCCCGCCAAACCCCGCGAATCCGCAACTGCCAACCCCGCCACCCCGCCAACCCCAACCCCGCCAACCCCGCCAAAACCCGCCAACCCCGCCAACCTCGCCAAACCTGCCAAACCCGCCAAACCCGCCAAACCCGCCAAACCCGCCAAACCCCGCCAACCTCGCGAACCCCGGCAACCCCGGCAACCCCGCGAACCCCGCGAACCCGGCGAACCGTGTGTGCCTCTCTGCATGTATGCATACGTATGAATGCATGCCTGTATGTGTTTTTCTATGCATGTCCCTATGCATGTATGCATTTAGTTTGTATTTATGTATGATTATGTTATATTATATTAAATATGTTATGTAATGTAACGTAACGTAAGGTAATGTAATGTTATGTATGTATGTATATACATACAGACACATGTATTTTCATCCATGTAATATAAGCATTTATAAGCATAATACTTATACATGCATGTTTCATAGAGTGCTCTATTTCTTCACCAGCGGAGCCGTCACATAGAACGGAACAGTCCAAGCCACGGGGGGGGCCTCACACTAATCAGGAACCAACATTACTCACACACAACTTGCTCACACACAACTTGTCCACACACACAAGTGTGGCAGGCGTGGCACTCGGTGACATCCACTTTCACTTTGCGTGGCAGGCGTGGTACTTGGTGACATCGACCGCCACTTTGCGTGGCAGGCGTGGCACTGATGGCACTGGGCTGGCTCTGGTGGCGTGCTTGGTTCCCAGATGACGCCGTGGACGCCGCGGCTCTTTGCGTGGCAGGCGTGGCACTTGGCGACATCGACGTGCATCCTGCGTGGCAGGCCTGGTACTTGGTGACATCGACCGCGGCAGGCGTGGCACTGATGGCACTGGGCTGGCTCTGGTGGCGTGCTTGGTTCCCAGATGACGCCGTGGACTTCGCGGCTCTTTACGTGGCAGGCGTGGCACTTGGCGACATCGACGTGCATCCTGCGTGACAGGCGTGGGACTTGGTGACATCTACCTTTGTTTCAGGTGGCAGGCGTGGCACTTCTGGCACTTCTGGCACTGGGCTGGTTTTAGTGGCACGCTTGTCCACACAACTTGTCCACACACAACTTGTCGACATACATTTGTTGCACATGCCAATCCTTCACCATCTCTTTTCTCTTTCCCACATTTCCTATCCCGTCTTTACCTTTCTTTTGCCAGTTATTGGAAGAAGTTGACATGTGGGGTTATCCGGTCCTTTTATCGAACCAGTAGCAAGTCCATCAAAGCTTCAGGGGCTTTCCAAGTCACAGGACTGCAGATGGACTGGTAACCTTTGGCAGTATTGGCTCTATTCCATCCTAAAACAATAATTTAAGATATCTTTAAGGTTTTGAAGGGTGGCCATTCAAGAAACTATGGTTACTTAAAGTTTGATCTAGTTCCTTACTTTGTCGCCGGGTAGGAAGATTTCGGGCCGAACAGATTATGACTTTGTGGGTTTGGTGAGGATTTGAGCAGCGAAATCGGGCCATGATCGTCCCGCTGTAATGCAGGTTGCCAGGGTCGCCATGGGTCGCCATGGGTCGCCAGCAAAGTGAGCACAACAGCGGGGCTGTTGTTTACCCAATACCCTTCGGTAATGGCTGGGAAATCGAACTATGGGGGATTCCAGGGATTTCCAGGGCATGTGGATGACTCCCGGAGCCAGGGTTCGGTGGCACGGATCATTTGCAATGGGCAACCTCGTGCCATGTGACTTTCTGTTTCCAGGTAATTCAGGTAGTTAATATCATAACTCTTTGGCAAATTGAGTGGTGGCACGAGAAAATCACCATATTCGAGGGGTAAAGTCAATGATGTACTTCAAACCATCTAAAACCCATTGACCTTTCATGGTGCCGGTTTGAACTTGTTGTGTGAAGGTTTTTTGCACGGGACCCAGTCTGACATGGCAACATGCACAGCAGGGAACGTCTCGCAACATGTGGACCAACGTGGACCCATCTCCTTGTTACCAAGCTCCCGCGGAGAGTTTTTCAGTTTTGCTGTTCCACTTGGACAATGTGGAAACTGCTCAAGGTGGTTTCAACATGTTGCAAAGATTGTGTCCCATGTCCCATCCTAGGATGACCCCAATTGACATCTGTACTGGATTGAAAACAAAACCAGCAGCCAGAGAACTATGACATACATATTAAATATTAAGTAAAACATCCAGCCACTGACGGTTTGTTGATGCCTTGATGCGCAGGCTTGTTCAAAAATGGTGTCACTCCAAAATGACCAGTTGGGAGAATGATGGTCAGCCATGATAAAAGCAAGGGGTACCCTTGCCAGGTGTAGTGTGACAACAAATTGTTAAAATTTAACATTCAATGATATGAATGAGTGCACAATGTTATATGTAAGAATGTTCGCTTTGGCACGTTGGCACGACAGAAACACTTGATCAGCATTTCCAAATGTATTGTTAGCATAATGTTAACATTGTTTAACTTTTTAGCACGTGAGCACTTGCATACATACACAACAAATACCAGTAGTACCGCACGAGGCGGGGCGGAAGTTGCCTTAGGGATATACTATAAAACCTTTTTCATCTATAGAATTTGCATGCGCCGTGCGCCAGCCAGGCCCGTGCGCGCGTGCTTTGTGCAAAGCTGTTGCACAGATGTTGTCTAAGAACATGATCTGCGCACGACCCCGGCGCAATGCAACGCCAAGCAAACACTTTCCTCACACTTCACACTGCACTCTTCACTCTTCACACTTCACACTTGCACTTCACACTTGCACTTCGCACTCTCTTCTCGCCTCATCTCAGCTCTTCTCATCTCATCGCATCTCTTCTCACATGTCATCTAAGTAAGTTCTTCTCAACTATTTTCATCTCATCCGAGCACTGATCAACCTTTCTCATCTCCTTGAAGTTCGTCTCAACTCATCTTAGCTGTTCTGCGCGCCAGAAAGCTCTTACTGTCAGAGAGAAGTCTCTTGCACAAAAAAAACATTGGGCACAGAAAGTTTTTGCACACAGACACTGGGGACTCAGATGCATTTACATACAAAAGCCTTTCCGAAATACTTTGTACTACAAAGCTTGCACAAACTACTTCCCAGTACTACTGTGCACTACAAAACTTGCAAAAAGTACTTCCCAGTACTACTTTGTACTACAAAGCTTGCGCAAAGCACTTCCCAGTACTACTTTGTACTACAAAGCTTGCACACAGCACGTTCCAAGTACTACTTTGCGCTACAAAGCTTGCACAAAGCACTTCCCAGCACTACTTTGTACCACAAAGCTTGCACAAAGCACTTCCCAGTACTACTTTGTACTACAAAGCTTGCGCACAGCACGTTCCAAGTACTACTGTGTACTACAAAGCTTGCACACAGCACGTTCCAAGTACTACTTTGTACTACAAAGCTTGCAAAAAGTACTTCACAGTAGTACTTTGTACTACAAAGCTTCCACAAAGCACTTCCCAGTACTACTTTGTACTACAAAGCTTGAACAAATTACTTCCCAGTACTACTGTGTACTACAAAACTTGCAAAAAGTACTTCCCAGTATTACTTTGTACAACAAGGCTTGCGCAAAGCACTTCATAGTACTACTTTGCGCTACAAAGCTTGCACAAAGCACTTCCAAGTACTACTTTGTACTACAAAGCTTGCACACAGCACGTTCCAAGTACTACTTTGTACTACAAAGCTTGCAAAAAGTACCTCCCAGTAGTACTTTGTACTACAAAGCTTGCACAAAGCACGTTCCAGTACTACTTTGTACTACAAAGCTTGCACAAAGCACTTCCCGGTACTACTGTGCACTACAAAGCTTGCAGAAAGCACGTTCCAGTACTACTTTGTGTTACAAAGCTTGCACACAGCACTTCCCTTGTACTACAAAACTTGCACAAACTACTTCCCAGTACTACTGTGGACTACAAAGCTTGCAAAAAGTACTTCCCAGTACTACTTTGTACTACAAAGCTTGCACAAAGCACTTCACAGTACTACTTTGTACTACAAAGCTTGCACAAACTACTTCCCAGTACTCAGTACTACTTTGTACCACAAAGCTTGCACAGGCCGCTTCCCAGCACTACTTTGTACTACGCAAAGCTTGCGCCCAGGACTAATTTGTACTACAAAGCTTGCACAAAGTACGTCCCAGTACTACTTTGTGATACAAAGCTTGCACAAAGAATGCTTTCACACACAGAACTTCTTTCGCAGAGAAGCTTTTACACACAGCAAGCTTTTTAAGCAGAGAAGCTTTTACATACAGAAGCTTTTACACACAACAAGCTTTTCCACAGATAGGCTTTTACACACAGCAAGCTTTCACACACAGCAAGCGTTTACACACAGAACACTTACACACAGTGCTTTTACACATGGCAAGCGTTTACACACAGAAACTTTTACACAGATAAGCTTTTACGCACAGCAAGCTTTTACACAAAATCTTTTACACACAGCAAGCTTTTACAGAAAAGAGTTTTACACAGAGAAGCTTTCTTGTACATAATCACAACAGGAATTGCAGCTCCAAAACCGGATCTCGACGCCAACGCGAAAAAAAGATGATTTTGAAGCACCTTTTAAAAGGACTTTTAAAAGGAAAATTGCTAGCGCCAAAATTGAGAAAATCTGCTGACAAATCACTGTCGCAGCCCTGACGCAGCCAGACCAATATTATTTACAAGGTCCAGCTGCAAAAGACAATAGTATTACGCATGCAGCCGCGGCACGAAGCAACCTTGATGCAGTCACTACAATGCGATCTGCAGAGATTGAGTTGCAAAACACAATAGAACTACACGCAATGGCGTCAGAATTGCAGCTCCAAAACCGGATCTCGACGCCAAAGCGAAAAAAAGATGATTTTGAAGCACTTTCTAAAAGGACTTTCAAAAGGAAAAATTACTAGCGCCAAAATTGAGAAAATCTGCTGACAAATCACTGTCGCAGCCCTGACGCAGCCAGACCAATATTATTTACAAGGTCCAGCTGCAAAAGACAATAGTATTACGCATGCAGCCGCGGCACGAAGCAACCTTGATGCAGTCACTACAATGCGATCTGCAGAGATTGAGTTGCAAAACACAATAGAACTACACGCAATGGCGTCAGAAATTGCAGCTCCAAAACCGGATCTCGACGCCAAAGCGAAAAAAAACGATTTTGAAGCACTTTCTAAAAGGACTTTCAAAAGGAAAAATTACTAGCGCCAAAATTGAGAAAATCTGCTGACAAATCAATATCGCAGCCTTGATGCAGCCAATCCAATACGATTTACGATGTCCGTGCAAAAGAGAGTAGTATTACGCATACAGCCGCGGTGCCAAGCAACCTTGACGCAGCCATTACACTGCGTTTTGCGGCATCACGTCGCAAACCTGCACGTATCTACGCACGTGGCAACATCAGATGACGACAATCATGCAGCCAGTCCAATGCGATCTGCAACCACGATTCAAGAAACGAATAGAGCTACGCACACAGGAACAACCACTCGTTGCAGAACACAGAGGAGGAACCAAAACGACCGCAGCCGCACCCGCCACACACAGGAGGTACCTTTCATCGCCGCCTGCAGCCACTTTACACGGAAAAATGCAAGGTTTAGTTTCGTGCTCCGGCTTCCTCCCCAACACAAGCGTCACCATTTCCCTTCGCCACCACTTCCCTTCCTCACCACTTCCCTTCGTCACCATTTCCCTAGGTCACCACTGCCCTTCGTCACCACCCTGTGTCATAGCCTGTTATTCTCTTGTGATGTATCGTTATGTGATGTCAAGTCTCACACCGCCCTTCACCAATGTCAAGTCTCACAATTCTATTTGTCCGTAACACGGAAGTATTGCTTCCCAACGTCCTTTGAGAATCATTTAAGTTTATCATCATAAACAAAATAAAACACACATATTGTATACATATATATATATATGTGTGTGTGGGCGTGTTGAGTGAATTCACATACGCTGCAAGCTTCGAGCAAGATTGATAAACAATCCGCCTTCAACAGTTCAGTTGCCTTAAGCAAGTCATGGTCAAGGTGGAATTGTACTGGAGTAACAGGCATCATGTCTTCATGCCGCGGGAGATTGGTACTGTTCAGCGTCACACGCCAAGACTTAATTTCAATATATACAGTTTTGCCGTACCCTACGATGGTATGCAAATTCTGTTGAGTGGCAAGTGTCGCTCGTTTCGTGATGCCTCTTGGGATTCGATAACGGGTCACTGGCTGATCCCGCTGTCGAAGAGGGGACCTGATCCTGGAAAATAGTATACTTAAAAATGTATATTATAAATAGAATTATATATATATGTACACATACGCCATGCGTTCCCTTCTTTTTGATTCACAGGTTACGGCTCTCCTTTGAGCTCTAACTCATCCAAAATCCGTATGCTGGATAAAACTATATAGGGGATTTCCCGCTTCAACATGTTTCAAAACCCAGATCGCCCTGCTAAGGATGAGGTTTTGAAAGTCAACAACTGGTAAGAAACACATCGATTTTTGACACACATATCAACACATCCACAAGCATGATAACCGGTCATAACCCTACAGTTCAAAGGTCCCCGCGTTGGATGCACTGCATCCCTCCATAGGGTGGCAGCGGGTGTCACCGCGTGCCCCGCCTCGCTACGTCACACCGCGGCCGAGGGGTCGCAATCAGCGAGCGGGGCCTGCGGACCGACACACCGGGGCCGTCGTCCAGTGCTGCTTGCGCACTGCGCGATTCATGCGGGTCCGGCCATCTGGGCCGAACAGCTTCAGGCTCTTGACAACAGTGGTGACCAAACGACCGTGTGGAGAAAAAGTGCATGGGTTAGTTCCACATTTCCTTTTCGGAGATTTTGAAGGACGCAGATGGTTTTTGAAACCGTTTGACGGAGATCCTTTCGGCGTGAGATCCTTTGGCTGCCGCTGGTGCCAAGGCCTTTTGTGCCCGCGCGATGTTATGCTCCGTCCATCATGACCCACTCTCGCTGCAGGTGCGTTGGAAAATGCCGCTGCACAATGGACCAGGTAGAGTTTGACGGTCTTGCGGTGAGAGTGTTGTCGCCGACGGAAAAAATGGCTGGCAGCTTTTGAGGGTGGGCAGCAGTGTTGGACTGAACATGTGGGAAACAAAATGTATAAAATGTGCAGTTCTATTGGTGGTGGGCCAGCTATAAGTGGTGTATAGTGGTGTTATCTACATCTCAGAGATCAGTTGAATCAAGTGATTTCACGGCAGAAACGCCTGACACATCTTGAAACATGTTGGAACTAAGATGTTCCAGTGTCCATCCATGACCTTTTACATTTCACATCTTTCACTTCACACTTTCCAGCAACCATCAACCGCAGCAAAACTGGACCAAGTTAGAGTTCTTCGCTCGTTCGCTGTAAAGGTTTTGTAAAGATCCATAGTTGTCTGACCTCTCTGCTCCCCGTCATCTCCACGGAGTCACAAATCGACAGACATGACGTCTGAAATGTCTGAAATGTCTGGGTGGCTTGGTGAATGGTTTTGGGCGTCTGGAGAAAGGAACATGGAGTTTCTATCCCATGTTTACTCTCATTCAAACATCCCTCACCATGGTTTCAACTGTAAATTCGCCATAATTCACGAATATTATGCACATTAAATCATTTTAAAACACACAAGTCACGTTAAACCCTATACAATATCTAATATATATGCAGTCCTTCCATCGACCCCTCGGCACTTTCCGCTGTTTCCGACACACGCCTGGCCACAGCGTTTTTGTTCACGCGGCCCGGCTGTGGCTTGCTGAGGCTTCAGGTTCATGACTTGGATCTGTTGCAACGCATTTTGAAGGCACCGCGCTGAGCAGGGCTAAGAAATGAGGAAATTCGATAGGATTCTATATTGTACAGATGGACAACAATAATATGGCTTATACTCGTACCACCTATTTATGGTGATTTAGGGGATGGTCTAATTATTACTGTTTTCCAACATTATACAGATATATGCGTGTGCGTGTGTCAATTTTCCATATATATATATATATATGGATGGTACCCCCCCAAAGATCTACCATTTTTGACCTACCTTTTTGAAATCTTGTGGTTTGGGATGATAAGCGAACTTTTTTTTGAAACCGGGTGAATATATATATATATATATAACACGTATACATATACACAGGCATATGCACTTCCCAAAAAATTGTAAACTTTGCAAGCTTTCCTGGATTCAAGATTCAAGATTCTGGGAGAAACTTCCTGAATCCGGGCCTGGTCAGTCAGCGCTTGGATTCAAGAAGTTTTTCCCAGAATCTTGAATCTTGAATCAAAAAAAATGCAAATTTGCAAACTTTCCTGGATTCAAGATTCAAGATTCAAGATTCTGGGGGAAACTTCTTGAATCCAAGAAGTTTTTCCTCTTGAATCTTGAATTTTTGCAAACTTTCCTGGATTCAAGATTCAAGAAGTTTTTCTTGAATCCAGAAAGAAGTTTTTCTTAGAATCTTGAATCTTGAATCCCAAAAAAATTGCAAATTTGCATCTGGGGGAAACTCCTTGAATCCAGGCCTGGTCTTGGATTCAAGAAGTTTTTCTCAGAATCTTGAATTTTGAATCTTGAATCCCAAAAAAAATGCAAACTTTGCAAACTTTGCTGGATTCAAGATTCGAGATTCAAGATTCTGGGAAAAACTTCCTGAATCCAGGCCTTGACTAAATAAAAGGTATGTTAGAGGTATAGTGGTATGTTCAGGGTCAATTAAATGGTATATTAATTAAAGGTATATAATACGGTATATACTTTCAAGGAATATTAAAGGTGTAGTAAGCGACAGTTTTAATGAAAACACAAGGTATTTTCAAGATATCCTGAAGATACCTCAAAGATATATATATTTTTTTTAAATTCATGGCCAGACTGGAATATTACAGATATACTACAGGTATATGAAATGGTGTATTAGAGGTGGATTAGATGGTATACTAAAGGCATATTGAAGGTATTTTCAAAGTCAATCAAATGGTATATTCGAGGTAGATTCATGGTATATAAAATGGTATGCTAAAACCATTTTAAATCATATAGCAAGGGTATATCAAATGGAATATTAATGATTCTAACATGGTAAACTAAGTATAGATTGTATATTAAAGGTTTGTTGAAGGCAAACTAAATGGTAAGTCAAAGGTATTTTAGAGGCATAATGGTATTTTCAAGGTCAATTAAATGGTATATGAAAGGTATATACCTTCAAGGTATACTAAAGGTGTAGTAAACGACATTTTATATAGTATTATTTAATGGTATATCAAATGGAATATTAACGATTCTTAAATGGCAAGCTAAGTATAGATGGTACATTAAAGGTTTATTAAAGACAAATTAAATGGAAAATAAAAGGTATGCTAGAGGTAGAGAGGTATCCTAGAGGTGTATTAAAGATGTTTTCATGGCCAATAAAATGGTATATCTAAGGTAGATTGAATGGTATATTGAAGTTTTATGCATTGAAAATATATTTAAAGTATACTAAGGGTATTTTCAAGGCCATGTAAATTGTATATTAAAGGTAGCTTCATCGTTATTCAATGGAATGCTACAGCTTTATTGAATGGTATATTAAGTTTTCTTTTTTTAGATGGTATTTAAAAGGGGATATTGAAGGTATGCCAAAGGTTTACTAAAGGTGTATTAAAGATATGTTTATGGTCAATTCACTGGTATATTGAAGTATATGGAATCTATAATGAAGCTATATGAAGCTATATTCATTGTAGATTAAAAATTGCTGGTCAAGATATTATTCTTACTCTGTTGCATCAAAAACACAAACATATCCAAAATGTTAGAATCTGGTGTTTTGAAAGAAGTACTGTATGATTGAAGGAAGGCTTAATATTAGTTTGAAAGGAAGACCGCACTTCTTCAGAAAGAAAACACTGCATGTTTAGAGGAATGCTCTATATTTTTTAGGGGTACTGTTTCTTGAACGAAGTCATACTTTGTTTGGAAGGAAAATTGCAGTTTATGAATGAATTTTCCTTTTTCAAGCATGGAAGGGCACGCTGCAATTCAAAACAGATTGTTTCCTTCAAGACATGTTGTGTTTTCTGACCTGAGTATGTGCTCATTTTTTTTTGAAAGTAATAGTGTACCTACTTTGTTTTTGCAAAAGGTTCCCAACAAATATTACCTCTTTGACGTCAACAAAAAACTGAAAATAGTACCGTAGATCTTTGGGGCGGGGGGTAGCATATATATCTATATATATATATATACGATTATACATATATATATATATACATATTTCTAATACGTCGTTGCCGCAACGTCCCAAGATGCTACGCCACGGCAGGAACTGGAGCAAAAGGAGGTGCAGACGGGTGTCCCACGGCAGGACGCAATAGTCGGCGCGGATGGGGCGATGATTCTCCCATTTCCTCTGGGGTGATTTACCCTGTGGTAAACGTTTACATACATAACTATGGAAACTCACCATTTTTCATGGGAAAATTCACTATAAATGGTAACCATTAAAGATATGGATTTAAAGGCAATGCAAACAATGCGAAAATCGATGAAGACCATGGAAAAAATCGATGAACAATTGCAAATAGGATATTTTAGCTCCGAAATTTCCATGCAGCAGCCAGGAAAAGTGCACCAGACTGCAAAAAACAAAATGCACTTTAAACAGTTAGCCCTCAATAGCTGGACATACCCTCTGGTAAACTAACATAACTATGGAAAATCACCATTTTCAATGGGAAAATCCACTATAAATGGCCATTTTCAATAGCTACGTTAAATTGCCAGAGGGTAACATCTCCCATAGGAGTAAGCCTTCAACACACTTTAACGAACGCTGGAGGAGTTCGTTGAGCCATCCTTACCGACGCCGGCCCGGCGTCGGAAATGCATCTCCAGGGGAAACTCAGGGCATCAGGCCTGGTGAAAGCAACAGATGCATAGATGGGTTGATAGATTGGTTGATTCATTGTTGGTTGGTTCTGGTTGGTTAAGATCTGACCTATGGTTAATCATGATTACTGTAATCCATAGCAATAATAGATGAGTAGAAATCCATAATAAGAAATCCTTTGCTCGTTGGTTGGCTGATCAATAGTGGGGGTTAGCCCCCTTTAAGGACAGCTCAACGGTGATCGATGATATGCCAAACTGGCCGCTATTTTTACCAGGATGTGCATCCCGGTTCTATCACTATCGAGTGGTGAAAGGAGGGAGGTAACGAAGGACTAGTAGTCATTATCCAATGCTACAGTGCTAGGAATTGAGTTTCCCAACCACATATAGATAGATACATAGTGGTGCCCCATAGATAGCTAAGTTGGTTTATATCTCCAAGTCTCCAAAAACTAGGACTTATGGTAGATATATCTATAGTTGATGGGGTTATAAACAAACTTATAACTGGGGGGGTACCACATTGTAGGTCATTAATCTAACTGGGTGATGTCAGTGTGTTGTTCAACATGAGATCGGACGTAAAGTCAGTTGCTGGCCGCCTGGCTGAGCGAACAGCAAGTTAAGGTGACTGGTTGGAAATCCAGCCGAAACGTGTTTGTTTGCCCTATGGGAATAAATGATGTTCCTTGATTCTGGAGGGATAACAATTTGAAGAGATCCAATGCTAAAGCAGGGTTCCTTTGCGTATTTACCATTTGGGAACATGTTTTCGATGATTCATCTCTTGAAATTATGATTATGTCGGAATTACTAGAGAGCACCGCTAGGTAAGCATTTTGTTGGGTTGTCACATTTTCATGAGTAATATAATTATCAGGGTTTCTAACCAGTTGCATCCCTACATTGGAAGTCAAAAAAAAAATGTGGCACCTTCCACTTTCACTTTGGCTGGTTTTCTGGCCTTGTTTTGGGCCCGAATTCGAAACCATGTACCCTCGGGTAATCAAACGTGGTAATGGAAAATTGCCAAACTACTGTAATTAAATGGATGTTTATAGCTGGAAAAAACATCTATAGATATGGTATTTTCCAGCCACCCACGTTTGGTTTCCGCATGGTAATTCACATAAAATCACATAAAAATCCCATGAAATCCCATGCTTCCCATGAAAAACCTCCCAGCCCCAGCCCGGCCCAACTCGTTCCTCGAGGCAGACGCCGAGACGGCTCTGCCTTCATCACCATGGTCGACCACCACATCCCCTTGCTCCAGAGACTTGACACCGCTGGGCTGGTGAAATGATGAGAATCAGAATCGCTATGGTTTTATATGGTTGGTGGTCTGGAACGTGTGTATTATTTTTCCATAATATATGGGGAAGTTCATAATCCCAACTGACGAACTCATATTTTTCAAGATGGTTAAAACCATCAACCAGTTTATTTTGGGAGAATATTGGGAGACATATTGGAACATCTTATGCGAGAATCATATGGGATAATAAGTAGAAACTAATCCTTTAGTTGTTAGATGTCGTTAGCTATAAATGGAACATCACCAACCGCCAACCAACCAGCAAAAGATGACAAGTTTTTGTGGACTACCAAAGATTGACCATGACCAGAGGAAACAGATCCATTGGAATATTCATGGGGGAGCAACCATTACAGGAACAGACCCTTCATGTTATAAGGTGAAAAACCCCATCTATGGCACCTATGGTTATACATATCCCCTATACTGTAAACCCTAGATGTATATACTATGCATAACTAATATAATTAGAGCTCTATAATTAAGCAACAATATCAGGAGGTGCTTGAAAAAAAAACGGGATATGATCCCCAAGAATGTATCATTTTTTTCGCGGGGCAAATGATGATCAACCAGTGGATGGACTGGGGGTTAGGGAATATGGATCGATACAACCTGTTGTACAGATCACTTTATCCAAGTTATCAGGGTCACATCCAATGGTTTTTTTGCTCGCGGAAGGTCGATCGCAATCAAAAGAATCGCACCCCAAGTTCGGTGGTCAGCTAAACCAGGTGCTCAATAGCTACCATTTGGGATCATTTTGCGTCATCCCAAAATGGTTGGTGTATCCAACTTCATAAACCGAAAGAGAATGGTAACCATGATTCGGTTTGCCAAATTACTAGGGATTATAAAATGAGATATGGCAACATCAAGAATGTTTGCTATGATTAATACTTCAACCATGAAATTCCATGGTCAGGTCCATGATTTTCCCTTAGAACCGGCTTAGAATCTCATGAATCTCCCAAGGTTCAGGAACTGACAACCCGCCATGACGTCTGGCCGCGGCGCTCGGCTTTGAGGCCTTCCTCCAACCGAACTCCGTGAGAGATTGGCAGTGGCACCGCGCATTCCCTTGCAGCTGGATGGTTCCTTGGAGATCACTATGGCCAGGGCTTTGTTTTTTTTTTTTGGTGAGTTTTGATGGATTGAAAAACGGAAATTCAGGTGTCGATCCTGGGAAATCTATAGATGTTTGATATAGGTTCTTGAAGCAAATCTCGAAGTTTTGGGGTCAGGTGTTTTACATTTCTTGGGTGCATTTGGCAAATTGAGATCACTTTTGGTGTTGCATCAGCTTCTTGGGGGAAACATGAGGATGTTACGAGCACACATGTGATTTTTTAATGACATATGGATACAATACGGCTCCAATCACTGAAGATTTGGATGTTGGCAAAATTGCCGCGGAAACAGTGTACGGCCATTTCAAGTTGCTGGTGGTTTGATGTGGTTTGCACCATTTTCTGGTTTACATTCCGCTGGGGTTGTCCACCATGACTTTCATCCGACTCGAAGACACCAACGACAAACTGGGCACGTCAATGTTCCGAAAGTGAAGTCCAACAATAGCAAGAAAGCATCTATCTAACCAAACATACCAAACGTTGACGCAAACTTGAACATGGAAGAGAACTCCGAACTCTGAACCATCTACATCTAGCTGAAGCTAACCATAGGTAGAAAATCCTTCCATTCTTCCCATCAAAACGTCGGTGGAGGTGAACCCCATAGTGGATCACCCCGCCGTAGGTGCCTTACGCATCCGACCACCACCCGGCCTTCCAGAGCCCTTGACAGAGGCAATAACGTAGACGGACGCGATGACGATGACTGGGGATATTTCCATAGCAACGCACTGTAATGTAATGTTTTGTTATGTTAGGTCATGTTATCTATATGTATATATGTGCGTGTGCGCATGTATGCAATAAAGATCACTATGTGTTTAGAGTGCCAAGTCTTTTGATACATGTAAAACTAACATATATTTATCTGTGTGCACGTAGTACGCATATATACATATAGTTCCATACCTACTTATACTTATAAGAGATCTCACTCATTGAATACTAGAATCCATACATTATGTACCGATTGTATATATCCATATAAAGTTGATTTATTTGCAGTTATGTTCGCTTGTGTAAGCTCGTTGCCACACATGGTGGAATCCCATTTTTCTCCACGGCCTTTAAAAAAGAGGTTTACGTTGTGGATTTCCGAGGATGATAGTTCCATTCCACCAGCATTTCCAGGTTTCCAACTTTCCGATCTGGATGACCCTTTGGTCATCAACATGGAAAATTCCCATGACAATCTGCCCCATTGAGTTCGATTCGCTTTTCCCATTGACCTGCTCATTTTTCCTATGGGGGATGTCCCATTGCCATGCAAAAATGTCTTACCCTCTGGTAAATTAACATAGACCCTGAAACTGACCAATTTATAGTGGAAACTAGTCTTTCAACCCCTATCTGGCAGGGTCTATGTTAATTTACTGGAGGGTAAGTCATCAAAAAAAAAACTCAAGTCACCATGGTTACATGGTTGTTTCAATGGTAAGTCATGGTCCAATGACTGGATATGACTGGATGATTGAGGGGTACCCCCATGACTTCGGAAACCTATAAACAAACCATCGCCTTCTTTCTCCAATATTCAGATGAGTGACTGATTATCATTCATAAAAATCATTAAAAATCTCCGGATTATCCAGATTTATAGGTGGATTAAGGTGGATTATGGTGGATTTCCATGGGATTTTCTCCAGATGTCCCATGGTTTTCCCTCCCAGGTGGACGCCTCCACCGGAAGCAGCTCGGCCGGCTTTGCCGAGGCGCCATCGGAATTTTACGGAGGGAACAACGGCTGGTTGTATGGTGAATTCATGGTGAATTCATGGCAATTTTATGGTGAATTCATGGCAATTTTATGGCGATTTTATGGTGATTTTATGGCGATTTTATGATTTTTATGGCGATGTTCATGGATATTTTTTTGTTTAGGGCACCCCCAAAACGTCAATTTTCAATTGGATTTTCTATAACTCATCCATTTTTGCGGGACCACCATTGATGGAAACCTCCATATAGAGAAAAAACGGTGACAAATTCACTTTAGTTATTATATTGATAATAGGTGATCATATTGTCACCTAATTGTCAAGAATGGTGAATCATGGGTATATAAACCGAATATGGAGAATAATGTTTGTAAATCAAACATAACATGTATATAAAGTATTTAAAAAAAACAATGCAAACATGATATCTATAATCCTCGAATCATGTGTATATATATATATGTGTGTGTGTGCGTGAACCACCCATATTTTGATGGCTTCTGGTAAATGTTGGGACGGCTTACTATTGCTTATACCAACATCATTTGAATATAGCATATCTATATATCTATATACATATATGTATATAGCATTTATTACAATATCAACTATAATTATCATGTATTTATCTTATCCATCTTTCCAAAGCCATTTTTTTGCCAAACGCCAGGCACAGATTGAAGAGAGTCTCATCGCCACATCTTGGGAGTGGACAATTGTGTGCCTTGGATCCACTGGATTTCCGGCGGGCAAGACCTGCTGGATCCGGTCTTCCCCGTGGTTTGCCAAAAAAGTTTCGACTTGGGACCGTCCTATCCTGGGTTTATGATAGGATAGGACACTATCCACGGAATCTGGATGAATCGCCAAATTATGAAGCATACCTTAAGCCATACCATACCAGACCTATTTTCAACAGGTGTTGATTGTTGATCCTCTTCCCCCAAAGCGCCTTTAAAGACACAAAGTTCTTAGTGTAGTGGTTTGGATCCACATTAGACCACCTAAACCTATCTCAACTCATTCACATTCATCTCCACATCAGTCTGGGTGAATTTTAACGACGTCGTCATCACAATGTGACCAAATGTAGCTGTAAACATTGTAAATGAGGATTAGTAAGAAGAATCATCCCAAAATGGCCTCATTTCAAGCATGTGCTGGGAGATGTCTCTTGTACTGCGCCTGCCATGCGACATGCGTCTTTGAATCGTCTTTGCTCATCCTCTTCAAACGTCTCACGGCTGCAAAACCCTCATGTTTGGTCACTTTTGTGAAGGTGTAGAATCCATTGTGCCTGACACGAAAAATGACGCTCGCTCCAAACGTGCGGCGCTTTAAAAATTTGACTTCGACATGTGCTTCGTGCCGCAGCCGTGTGCACTTTTTGGATGCTCAACCCGCCAGATGGCCCCGCACCCGCCGCTTTATACAGCCAGCCTACTTTTCGACCCTTCGGAACCGAAAGACATTGGAAAACACACCGTTTCGCGACTCTTCTACCTTTTTGCCCACTTTTTATCTTCTTTCTACTTGCTCTCTCTCCTCTGGGTCTTCCCAGGGCTGTTGATGCATCTGTCCATAAGTCGGAAACTTGACTTCTGAAATCTTCTGAACTTCCTTCGGTCATAGCAGCCATAGAATCAGCTGAGGAGCCCCAAGCAGATATATAGATGAATCATGATGAATCAATATTCTCACAGTCTGATTCCCATGATATATTTCATGTTTTCCAGGCTATTCTAAATATACCCATATGGATGTCCTATAATATCTGGTTCATGTTCATGATCTTCGCATGGATCATCTCCCCCTATGATTTCCATCCCAACGCTGCTTAAAATTCGCAGCCAGGAATCCAAACGCCAAGTTCAAGGGCAACTGCGGTTGCCCCTTGGTGTCACCACCTTTCGGGGCAGGGTGCCTGGAGGATCTCCGTGTGTACCTTGGCGACCGGTCATGGCATGTCATGGCTGATGGTGTACTGTAGCCATGGCAAACCCATGGATTTAACATGATTTAATGGGAATTTCATGGGAATATCATGAGAAAAAATGTTGGTTGGATGAAAACATGATGGATAACCCGTCGAATCCCAAGAATGCTAAACATTTTGATCTTTAACCCGGCGAAGTATTGTTCCATCGAATTTGCTGAAAAAAAACAACCCATCCATCAAAGTTTTCTCAATCACATCGTAATTACTGAAAATTCAAAGAAACTTATCTGACACATATTTTTCATGCTGGCTTAAGCTACCAAACTGATGCGTCATGTGGATGGTAGGCCCTGGTAGGCCTTGCACACCGATTTTTCTGTGAGTGGCTGTGGGGCAGTTCCAAGATGGTCGGACCAAATTGTACAAATTGTCAGAAGATGCTTGGTTTTTAAAGATGTTTCACATGTTTTGGGTTGAATTATCCTCTGGTTATGACTAACATAGCCATGGTTTTTCGATGGCCCATACAAATAGATGGTTTACCTATTGAAGATGGTGATTTTCCATGGCTATGTAACAAATAACCAGATGGTAATATGCTTAAATCAGGTTCATTGGTGTTCAGCCACTCTCCCCCAGTTCGGTGTCCAATAAGATTCGCCCGTGGTCAAAGCAAAAAGAAACCACCCATATGATCCCATATTAATTGATGCTTTATACCACCCATAAAAATGGGAAATCTTGGGATGATTCAGCCTTGCTTCAAAAAAACATCAAAGCCTAGTGGTTTCGGGGTTCACCTTTGGGGTGTTTGACGCTGTTGGGGTTCGGCGCCATCCACGACCACGCATCACTTGAGTCTCTGCAAGCCCGGCAACAGATTTTATCATCAACATATATACAATTGTATACGTATATGTGTAATTATGTGTATATATATATATATATGTATGTGTGTGTCGTATATATATATATATATGTGTGTGTGTGTCGTATATATATATATATATGTGTGTGTGTGTCGTATATATATATATATACATACATATATTATATATATGTATAGATATATGTATGTATATGTATATGTACACATATATATATATATAAATATACATATTACTGTAAATATATTATCGTAAAATATCAGACCTGATCATCTCCAATTTTCTCCGTCTCCGCCGTGTCCAACATCTGCCTTTTTTGTTCTCCGAGGATCTTCTCGCCAGGAGAGAGCTGGGTAAACGCACAGCCCAAGGATGCTAAAAAGATGAAAAAGAAGGACGAAGCCAAGAAGGCAACCGAAAAAAAAAACCGCCTGAAAAGAAACATATGAAAAAATGATGGAAAAGTGGTGATAATGGTGGTGATGGAAAATGGATGAAAATGGTGTAGCTATTTTTTTGGGTCTGTTATGTGGAGATTCTCTGCGATATCAAGCACGTTTTTTAAGGTGCAACCATATGATAGTCGAAGAAACAACTAAACATGGTGGTATAGTGAGGCTTCAATGGGATAGTAATGAGATTAATTTCACCAATTTGATATGCTTGTTTGGGGGGTGGAAATTCTATGAAATTCTGAACAACTGCTAACTGGAGGGAATCTAGAATCTAGATAGGTGAACTGCAACCTCTGAAAAGAGTAGAAGAAATTTGGCAAAGAGGCAACGTTTTAGCCGCAAAAAAAACAATGTAACATGTTGCATTCAGTTCAATGAATTCCTAAGATTTTATTGCGCGCCAACCATACGCCTAATGTATACGCTATACTTAGTTGCATTTTGTTTGGTTGTTGCAAACCTGTGCAAATGGGATTTTAGGACGTATTCAGGGCTTTGTGAATGGAGGTTATGATTGTTGCGATATCCTTGCTTGAGATCGACATCCGATATAGGCAGCTTCTGCTGGTGAATGGAGACTAGTACACGGGGCATGACCACGGGGAAAAAACAACTGAACGCAAGCAGTTCTCTCGGTAGAAAGCGTTTTTTTGTGATGACATGCGGCCGATGCATGATTTGATGTCCCTTGGAGGCTTGGCAAAAACTTCCCAAACATGGATCGTTGCAAGTAAAGTTCGGAGAACAACCTGGCGCGCCTTGGCAATTTTACATCGGCTGAATTGTACCAGATAGACATGGGATAATTATATATAATTATATAGATGGGATATAGATGGATATAGTATGATGTACCCAGTACCCTCATGTAAATTCCCATAGACCCCGCCAGAAAGGGGGCTTCTGAGTCTGCTAAAAAAATGCAAGTTATTGCCAGGGCCTATGTTAATTGACAATTGGAGGAGGAGTGTTATGACATAATTCAATCCATATCAATCCCATCCCCTAACAAGATTGGAGCCTCCCACAACCCACGACCCACATTCGGGGGCTCCTCGGCTGCCCGTCGGATCATTCTACCACTGTAGCAATTTGATACCTGAGTGGTAGAATAATCATGCATCAACTCAATGGCCATTCCAGGATCCTAAATTGGAGGTACCTACCATATATAAGGCCTATATAAGGCCTATGTAAGGGGATATCCCCCCAAAATATGGCCTTATATGGTACAGTACCTCCATTTTAGGATCCTGAAATTCCCATTGATTGGAGGCTTTTATTGGCCTCACCACTGTGTATACCGCAAAGAAATCATAGGGTCCTCAGTGGGACCTCTGATTCTGTCAGGGTTGACCCGATGGGACATCCATTCCCGTGATCGAAAATATGGAGGTTTCCTAAAATGGGGGATCCCCAAAACTAAAACCATAGGTTGCAATACTAAAGTTATATAAATCATAGAATTGGATGATGGGAAAATTTACAGGAAACCCCTATATTTGGTGGTAAAAACCATGGTTTCCTGTAGATTTTCCCTTAAACCAATCCATTGAATAAAATTATCTAATTTTGGATCATTTAGGGGTATCCCCATTTTGGGAAACCTCCATATGCGGGGCCTACTGAGGTGCAGCGAGTCACACTCTTCTTCCAGTGTCCTGGCAGATGTGGAGACCGTGAAGTCTTCTGGGATCAAATTGATTACGTAAATTGACTACTTAACATCTATTAACATCTATTATAAGTTTAGTTAGGCCCTAGTTAGGCACTAAATGGCATTAAGTGTAATGATGAACTCTAATTATAATTGAGTATAATTAAATGATGCATTGACATCGGTGTAGCTTCGATTTGCTTCCCGGTTGTAAACTGCCTGCAATCGACCGGACATCTGCTGAGCATCATGCCTGGGAACAATCGTCCAAAGGGCTTGGCAAAGTGGATGGTTGGCTTATACTATAGATTCGGTTGGTGATTTGGAACATGTTTATTTTCCATAATATATGGGATAATCCTTCCCATTGGCTATGACTAATAGTTTTCAAGATGGTTAAAACCACCAACCAGAGATGGATTGCTTGTGGAAATCCACGGGCATCCAGGGAACATTTCATCACTGACGGGTGGCAAGCTGGAACACGTTTAGTGCTGATATTTCCCGCAGCCTCATCGTTGAAGTGGTTTGAGAGGCTATTTTTTGGGAAACCTCCAGATTTGATGGGACAAACGGGTTGAACATGGTGGATTTGACCCGAATTTTATGAAAACTTTGGTAGGGAGTGGGGACAAACGGGTTGAACATGCTGGATCTGACCCAAGACATCCCAAAGCATTGTTTCAACGATGTTCCCAATGGCCACAGGGCTTCAGGGCTTCCCATCATCGACGCTCCACAGGATTGGGGACTCTTATCGACTTGGTCCCTTCAGTGCCTGCCCCGAGCATAGTACCTCTCAGGTCAGCGGTCGGTTTCGGTCGGGGTTGATGTTGCATTGATGCCTTCCCCTATGTTTCCTTCAGTCATGGAGGTAGCCCAGTCATCATCCACGTCATGGATTACCATCACTTAGTTTTGAAACATAGTCAAACCACCATGGTGACTTGGGGATCCCCCATTTAAAGAACCTCCCAATATTGCTCAGAATTCCACTACACTACACTACATTACACTACACTGCACTACCTTCCACTACACTTCAGTACATTACACTACACCCCACTACACTACAACTACAACTACAACTACACAACTACACTCCACTACACTAAATTACACTACACTCCACTACACTAAATTGCACTACACTACACTACATTACACTACATTACACTACACTACACTCCACTACACTACAACTACACAACTACACTCCACTACAATACACTCCACTACACTCCGCTACACTACAACTACAACTACAACTACACAACTACACTCCACTACAATACACTCCACTAAACCCCACTACACTAAATTACACTACACTACACTTCACTACATTACACTACACTACACTACACTACATTACACTACACTACACTACCTTCCACTACACTTCACTACATTGCATTACACTACACTACACTCCACTACACTACAACTACAACTACACAACTACATTCCACTACGCTAAATTACACTACACTACACTACATTACACTACACTACACTCCACTACACTACACGACATTACACTACACTACACTACCTTCCACTACACTTCACTACATTACACTACACTACACTCCACTACACTACAACTACAACTACAACTACACTCCACTACACTCCACTACGCTAAATTACATTACACTACATTACACCACACTACATTCCACTACACTCCACTACACTACACTACATTACACTACACTACATTACACTGAATGACACTGCACCACAGATAGACACGTAGACAGATAGACAGATAGATAGATAGATAGATACATAGATAGATAGATAAACAGATAGACAGGTAGACAGCTAGACAGATAGACAGATGAGAGAGAGAGAGAGAGATAGATAGACAGACAGACAGACAGATAGATAGATAAACAGATAGACAGGTAGACAGCTAGACAGATTGACAGATTGACAGATGAAAGAGAGAGAGAGAGATAGACAGACAGACAGACAGACTGACAGACAGACAGACAGACAGACAGACAGATAGATAGATAGATAGATAATTAGATGGAAGAGAGAGAGAGAGAGATAGATCGATAGATAAATAGATACATAGATAGACAGATAGATAGATAGATAGGTAGGTAGGTAGGTAGGTAGATAGTCAGAGAAAGAGAGAGAAACAGAGGAGACCTCAAGCACCTTTCGGTCCATCAGTGGCTTCGCTCTGCCATCCCTGATTCGCAACAACCAACCTCTCCTATAGGTTTCCTATTTTTGAAACTTCCGCCACCGCCTTGTGCGGTACTACTGGTATGGTTATTCCATTCAATGGCTTCATGTTTTTAGTAGGGATTTGGATCAACCCATGATGTTTTGGGATGAGCATAAACCAAAAATTTGGACCATGGCACGAATGGGGAGCCAGTTGGAGCTACGAATTGCTGATTTTGAACCCGAGATTTGGGATGATCCAAAGTGATGTTTTGTTCGGCGTTGAAAGCTGAAATCACCAGCCAAACAGACCAACAAAAACATGGGTGGTGAGCATGACTTCATTTGTTTCCATGTGTGTGGCGGGTCGTCCATGGTGCAGCTTCCCATGTCTTCCCCATGGCGCGTGGTTTTCCACACTTCGCAGGTGTGCGAATTGACCCAAGATTGGCGATCCTTTATCGACCAGTCCAAGGGCTCCTTGACCATCCGGGTGCCATGGCAGCACGCGGGTGACCCACCCGCCAAATTAGCATAGATCCTGTTGTAAGTGGGGCCTGGAAGATGAGATGCCACTATCATCTATAATAATCATTAATAATCAGTTATAGTATCATCTATAATAATAATCTATAGTAATCATCTATAATATGCTATATTTAAGCTCTTTTCAATTTTCACCAGTTCACCAGAGTTCACCAGTCGCAAAAACCCAGCAAACCCTTGCGGAGGGGCCAAGAAGTGCATCCATCGCCGAGTGCGGAAACCGTAACGGTTTAGAAGTTGCAAGCATTTTTTGTTGGAAAAGTTTGGTCTGTGGCAAAACGATGGAGTCGAAAAACATGACATCAATGGGATATGTCGTGGATAAGCCACCAGTCTGAAGTCTCGATTCCCATTTGTGATGGTAGAAGTTCCAATGAAAAAAACGTGTTCACCACTTGAGATGGTAACCTTACTGCTGGCCCCGCACAATCTCCAAAATTTCGCTCCAAAGTCCAGATGTAAACTGATCCCCATGACATCATACGACATCCCATGATCTGAGGTGGAGGTAACCCAGAGTGGTTGGTTCCTGGGCATGCGCGAAGAGCCCTGGGAGCAGTGTATTTTTTTCCTGCAAGCAATGAAGCCAATCAGCCCCAAACCCGTGGGGTTTTGGCATGTTTGTCTCACGTTATCCTTTTTATATTAAAAAAAAACAACCAGAAACATTCAATTTCTATGCAAAACACTCAGGGAACTCATTTAAATACGTGGATCCAATATAGAGTTTGTCCCCCCCGGGGTTGATTATACTTAGGAGATACAGTTGAGATACGCTGTATTAAAAAAACAAACACATACAGAGCGCATTGGGGATGGTTTTCTAGTTTGGATCCCACATGATCTTGCATACAATGGGTAGTGAATGGTAGAACTTGGCAGAAAGAGACTGGGGATGGAGTGCGAGCGACCGACAGGGGGATGTTCCCACTATCTCGGACAAAGTTTTGGACACCAAAGGGCGGAAACGGTGATAGTTGGTGCTAAAGACCATGGTTTCCAAAAAATAAATTGGTTTATCCCTTTAAGATAAGTGTCCCAGAATTGGTTGAACGAAACATTGACAGGACGTCCCATAAATTCCTATATATTTGTGGATAGACTGACATTGCGGTTTCCTGCCACATCCACGTTTCCTTTCAGCGAAGCTGTAGCCCCGTGGCCAAGGCAGCTATGACCGAACAGAGCTGGAGCTCTGAACTTCGAATCCAGTCGCTTCCTGAGAGACCGTGAGCCGGACATGGACCATGTGGGTTTGACAGTGTCTTAATTTGGGGATACTAGAATGATCTAGAATGCAGCAACAACTGCAATTTGATAACAATAATTAAGTAGGATTACATACATATTAATGAACATATGTTGAACATACGATGATTAACCAAGAATTTTTGGAACATGGGGTAGCCTATTTTCAGACCAGCTTGGAGCTGACTATTTTCGTGAATTGGGGGACCCTTGGGGTGATAGAAATGCAGACTGGGTCACTGGCAAGTCACCGCCAGGTGAAACTTTTGCGCATCATTTCGTGATGAGCACAATTGCAACGCCCTCTTCTTGGGCGATTCGCCTCTTGGCTAACGGTTCGCGTTTTGCCCCTTCTTGGGTGGGGCCGGAGGATCTGCAAGGTAGGGCTTCATGGCTCAAATGCACATGTTGGACTTTCTGAAAATAGGATGCCAATCGATGCAATGATCCGATATAATCCAATGATTTATCATCATTGTGGCCATTTTGGGGCACATTTCACAGCTTTTCAGATGGATGATGCACATTGCTTGAAATCCCAAAGGATAAAACAGTGCTGGCGATGTATGGTTGGCTCGTCCACCACTATATAACCTTCATCATCCTTTCAGCGTGATCAATCATTTTCCGGAAATCCATGAGCATCCAGGAGTTGCAGATGTTTTTACAGATTTTTGCACTATGGAAGTCTAGATTTTCTTCGATTTTAGCCCAGCTGCCAAGTTGGTGCGATATTTGCACCACTGGGTTTTGCCCTTTCGACTGTGGACGCCTTTGGCTCGATCAGCGCACCTTTTATCGACACGCAAGGAATGCAGGTCGCTGTCAGCGAATCGGCCACAATTAAATTGGCATAGGTGAATATAACAGGTGCGTGTGTTTGTTTAGAGTTTAGTGTAAGATAGTAATACTGTCAGATTCAAGAGGAAAAGCAGGCAGAAGCGAAAGATAGATTTTTGGATTTCCACGCCGCATCATCCATGTATACCCATCTAACTTACAGGAGTAGTTCATTTAATTTATATATATATATATCTCTTATATTTATATTATATTTATATATTATATTTATATTGTACAACACTGTACAAGCATTTATGTTCCTATGGGGCATCCTTTCAGACTAGGTGAAGCCAGGATCGGGGCATCTCCAAAACCATGGAGCCATCCATGGCGCCTTGCAACGTGCGCAACGTGCGTCGCCGGAAGCTGGTGAAACAGAGTGGTGTCTTGACGAAGTGAACGGCCTCTGGTCATTGGAAATGACGAAGTGGAATAGCCTCTGATAAACTAACATGAGTATGGAAAATCCCCATTTTCAATGGGAAAATCCACTATAAATGGGCCATTTTCAATAGCTATGTTAGTTTGCCGGAGGGTATCACCATGTTTCATAGGTAAATCATCTATAAATGGGCCATGTTCCATGGCTATGTTAGTTTACTGGACGGTGTTCCAGATACTCATCCGAGCATCTCCGAGCCAATTGTGATGTTTTTTCAACCAAGATTGCCATTTTTGGGGGAGCATTATTTTCCCAAGATAAGAACGCTGGCAGGTTACGCAATATGACAACAAGAGTGTATATTATCGCAATCATATTAAAATATTATGCACATTATATACAAATAATATATCATGTTTTGTTTGGACTGATTTATTTCTTTTATGTTTGAAACACTTGGAATTGAAGCATAACCACCAAACATTGTGATAGAACCATATCTGGAGGATAGACACTACAACAAAGCTGCTTAGATTCACGCAAGGTTTGTGAAAATTCGATTTCGAGGTTTCAGAAATCATCAATTTGGGTGTCAGCAGCCCAGCGAGTACTGCTTGGGTCGGCAGCGCTTGGCTCAGGAGTTCCAGACATCTACTGGAACTCAGGGCGCTGGGCATGGGCGGCCACTGGGACGGCAGGGCTGGCAGCTGCACGTGCTGATCAAAGAAATATATGCCATGACAGGGTGTAAACCGACTGGGGCTTTTACAGAAGAACTGAGGATTTAGTTCTTGAACAACAAATAGACTGGGGATCTAACCATTGTGAACGCAAGAAACCCAAGGATTTCCTACATTTATTTCTCTGAAACATCTGGGGGGGCCGTGTAAAGCGTTTAGAAACATTGGGGTATCCATGGGTGTCCCACCGCAGTTTCGCTTGAAAAACCCTGCCAGTACCATCCAGGACCTGTGATGATGATCCCCATTTGACTGCTTGTTTTTGAAGAATCAACCAAATTAGGCCTTGGATTTGCAGAACCTTCCAGTTCATGATGTTCACGGCATTTCTCTTAGTTGGGTCTTTTGCCACTTCTGGCGGGTTTGCCAAGTGGGCCAAGTGGTCCCCAGCAGAAAAAATGAGCCAAACATCGTTCCTGTGAGCGCAGAAAAATCACATGACAGGGCCCAGACATTCACTGGCCAGTAGGTTTACTGCAAGATTGTATGCCAATGGTTATTTGTGAACTAAATATTTAGTTGGCAAAGAACAATGGTTATATGTCATATTTAGTAGGTTTACTGCCCAGAACTTCTCATATATTGAATTCACATTCTGCCATGACAATGGTTATTATTTGCCAACTAAATGAGGTGAAGCCAATGGTTGCAAGTAGTCTATCTCAATGTGCTTAAGTGAACCCCACCTCTTTTCTTGATCAAACCGCTATAGTTTTGTTGGTTTCAAAGTTTACATTCATCGAACTTGAGCCATCTATCTCTTCCCAAACACTTTAAAACAAACAGGATAAACATGTTCTGGTTGGTGGTTTGGAACATTTAAGGATTATTTTTCCATAAATTAATGGGATGTCATCCTTCCCATTGACAAACTCCATCATTTTTCAAGATGGTTAAGTCTACCACCAACCAGAAATAGTTAATTATCATTAACCATATGATAACCATCATCATTAACCATTATTAACAGTATATTAAACCATATATTAACCATCATTAACCAAGATGGTTATTGCACCACCAACCAGGTGTCAGTGGGGAAGCCGTCGGACGGCCGCATCCCACGGCTGAGGTCCACTTTCCACTGGGCCGACGGCGCAGCAGCCGTATGTTCTCCGTGGGGAAGTTCCTGCGGCAAGGCGCGATGCCAAGATCATGCGCAAATGTGCTTGGACTGGTTGAAAGAAACATAGAATCTCATAGAATAGCATGCGAATTTGACCTATATATAGATTATATTGATATATATATATATATATTTATATATATATTGATTATATATATATTGATTATATATATATATATTGATTATATATATATATATTGATGATATAGTTCCGGACTATAGTTCTATTGTATGATGTCGAAGGATGGAATTAAGCCGATTGGTTTAAAAAAAATCGAATTTGACTATTGGTTGAACATACAGTATATACATGTTTGGTTGATATGCGTTCAACAACCGTAGAATTTCACCCAATTGATCCAATGGTTGAATATGTTTGGGGAGCCGGGATAATTATAAATTATATTTAATGGGAATGATTAATTTGACTGTATTTCGTTATCATTGTTGGCCATTGTTGGTGATCTTCATTATGATTCTGGCGTATTCCATTATATCCCCGGTGATTGAGTTTGTTCAGCTAAGTGCCCTTCAGCAAAGATGCACAGGAATCAGTATCGTTGGTCAATAATCAATTATCATAACTAGGTTCAACAACTCTAGTTGATGATTGGTTGGGATCAGTAAGCAGTGTTTGGTATCACGGCTAGCTTAACTTTTGATAGTAGGGTGGTTTATGATACCAACCACATTTGGTTGTTAAGCTACTCAATGTATGTTTTTATGTGTTAGTGTGGTAACGATGCCAACCATGGAATGGTTGGCATGACAATTTAGTTGAAGGGGTAAAACCCAATGACAAACTATACCCATTTACATATTGTGTTCCCACTTGTGGGGTGTTATAAACTATAGGCCTAAAAGGGGATTTGCCATTGCTTACCATGGCTTACCTTATGAATCCTGTGAACACAACGGGAGTCCCCCAGTCCCCAGATACTTCCCCATCTTAGGAGTTACCCTGGGGTAAACTAACAGCCAGATGTGGAAAAGCCATCAGGAAACCCTAGGGCAAAGATCGCTGAAATGGTGACTAAGTACTGATTGATTGTGTTGACCGCCACTTTTTTCCAATAAATCCTTCTGAAACGGTTTGATTCCCATGTGTGCCGCTTCAACTCCCATTCATTCCCATTCACCATCATGATTTTTGCTAAATCCACTAATTTTCAGAAAGATGTTCAGAGGTAAATTCCAGGTCAACTCATAGCCCCATTCAACCCCATGAAATCGCTATGGTTGATAATGTTGATGGTCAAGATCCCATGATATATCCCATTAAATCCCATTAAAAATCCCCATTAAAAATCCCCGTGAAATTCCATGAAATCCCCATGAAAATCCCATGAAAAAAACGATCGTCCCCATCTCCCTGCAGGTGCCAGCGAGGCGCAGGCGGATCAGCAAGCGCTGGACGAGGCCAAGGTCTTTCGCCAGAAGCTGCTGGACGAAGGCCAGATGGCTGGATCAATGGTCGATTTGGGGATGGTGGCTCCGGAGAACACACTGTGCCAATCTGTTAACAGCTGCGCCATATAATGCTGTAAGCATGTATGCATGTCTGCATGTAATATTTATATATGTATATAGACGATATGTGTGTTTGTGCGTTGGTACATTCACACATTTTTCTAAATCATGGCATATATGTGTCATTGGGGACTTCTCTATCGTGCCACGTTAGGGCAGTAGGAGGATTGGCGGCTGGCAGCGATTGTGTACCTATTGGTGAATCTATGGTGATATGGCTTTGTCACTCAGCTGTGGAGGGGCAGATGTCAAGCTTAATGAGGGGGAAAGGCTACACAATGCCTTTTGGATGGACCATGATTCAAGAAAAGATTCATCGAGAATTGTGTCGACACATTTTGATGAACTACAGTTACAATGTTTATGGATTAGAGCTATAAGACTAAAAGCCTACTTTCCCATTATTTTCACATATGTCCCCATTATTTCCCATCAAATCACCACTTTAATGTGCATTTGCTGCATTCGTTCCTTTTCCTTGGCCCCGGCCCCCCTTGGCCCCCCTTGGCCCCCCTTGGCCCCCTTGGCCCCCCCCTTGGCCCCCTTGGCCCCCTTGGCCCCCCTTGGCCCCCCTTGGCCCCCTTGGCCCCCCCTTGGCCCCCTTGGCCAACGGTCAGGCGTCCTGAAAGAGCTTGTCAAGGAGTCATTTGGTTCTGTGTGTGATTTTTGCCCGTCATTGTATCCATTTTCAACGTGAAAAAATGAATATATATATATATACATATATATATATACATATATATATACATATAATATATATACATATGTATATACATATACATATATGCGTGTGTATATGTATACATGCATATATATATACATATCTGTGTGTGTGTCTGTGTATATTATGTGAGTGTTTGCGGTTCATTATTGGAAAAACAGTTGAATATTATACGATTTACTGGAATATCCTCCGCTGTCGGGGGATGTTCTAGCCAGCTTTCCAGGAAGAGCGGCCGCAGAGCGACATTCCTGGTGTGAGTTGGCAGAAGGAGGTGCAGAAGTGGAAGGTGGAAATCGAAGTGACGCTCAACGTGGTGAAACCCCTGGATCCTGGAGGGCTAGTGAGATACCCTCTGGGAAACTAACATAGCTATTGAACATGGCCATTTATAGTGAGTTTTCCCAGTAAAAATGGTGATTTTCAATAGCTATGTTAGTTTACCAGAGGGTATCTCAAGAGCAGCCCTCATACAAATTATGTGTAGAGATGCGCAGCCACATCCTGTCCAACCCACAGTATCCATTGAACAACATCGAACTTACATTTCTCTTGATTTGTGGTTTTCCTTTGCAGGCCCCATAGAGCAGCTCCCAAAATACCAATTGAGAGGTTATTGTAGCAGTTCTAAACTACCTATGTGTAAAAAGGATTAAACTATACTCATTCGCTGGGAACATTTTTTTAACCAAGAGTGTAAAAGGAAAGGTAAATTTCTGCTAAAGAACAGTAAACTTATGTTGTTCTACCTTTTTGTTGGGGTTACACGAAGGAGGCATTGCTCAAATAGTCCCAAAAGGACATCAACGATCACCCATTGCTTCGTAACCCAATAGTTACATATAGTTACACTATATAGTTATATCATGTTATATCATGAACTTCTAAACCCAATTGTTTTTCTGGAAATGTATGGAATATTCTCCCTCCCCATCCCCATCATGGCCCCAGGAAGGGCAAGAAGCACTACGCCGGCTGCTTCACCGAGCAGTCCTCCGCCGAGCACCGCGCCCGAGAGCTTTGGCGGGAACACGGCGCACCACTGGAAGCGTCCCAGAGCGTAGCGGTGCCGCGGCGGGGGTCAGATGGGTCATAAATGTCCTTTTCCCACTGGTTGGTTGATTAATAGAGGGGTTAGTTTACCCCTTTAACGACAGGTAAATGATGATAGATGGTATACCGGACCGGCCCCTCTATTTTTACCAAAAGGACATTGTTGGGTCAGATGTTTTGAATTTGGCCGACAAGTATATCTCCCGGTGAAACAACCCAAAATCATCGAAACTTCCACTGAGTTCAGGCCAGGTTTTGTGTGTGTGGGGACCGGAGTGAGTTAGCAAGTGGTTGGACCCCAGATCTCACAGATTTTCACAGTAGTTTTGCTAAGGGGAGGTGATAATTCACATGATTCAAGATTAAATACATATCAAATCGGTGCTCGATTTTTTTCATGCGGATTTACGACTAGCCAAGTGGAAGTTGGTGGGCTGCAATTCTATTGTTCGAACCAGCTTCTTGTGTGCCTAGGCCTCAGTATAGCAATCTTTTTCCCAGCCGGCCAGATCCCACGTTGGTCACCGATGAGGCTATTGTTCATTTGGGGGATGGGAATTATTTCCATGAACAACACTAAGATATGTTTTAGTTCCAAACAATCTTCTTCCCCAAAAAAAATCTCCATTCAAATTATATTCAAATTATTCAAATCCAAAGCTCCATATCTCATCATATCTCATCATATCTCCATGCATTTTTTCGTGCTTTTTCCCAGCCTTCCCAGGTAGCTATGGCCTACGCGGATCTCCCGCATTTTCGCCCCACGTCGCCCCATCCGGGCGTCTGTTGGATCCGCCGGGATCAGTGCTGGTGGGCCGCCAGCTGCCTTGGCGAAAAAAAGATGCGGAAGAGTTTCCGAGCCAAGCCCAAGGAGCTGGTTCCACATCACTTTTTTTGGGGGAAACAAAAAACATCAAATGATTGTGCAAATGTCCTATTTTTGATTATATATATATAGTTGTGTATGTTGGAGAGGTGATAGTGTTATTTATCTAGATTATTGAGTTATTGTATCAGATAGTATGTATTATTATGTCAGATATATGGTACAATTTGAATATTTTTGTTTCACATATATATAATATTATATATATAGTTTGTGATGTTTGTATTGATGCGTGGTTTATTCTGGAACATGATCAGGGTCATATATTATATATATATATCATATATATTCAATGGTGGCCAGAAGTGGCACATGCTGTGCCATAAGCCCCAGGAACCATTCATTTGGGGACTATTGTAAATCATCCCAAGCAGGGGTACATCATTCAAAATCCAAGAATAGACCACAAATTGTGACTTGTTGATTCTGGGATTTTCTCATAATTTGTATATTGTATATATGTACTCTATTAATACGCCCCCCCTGGGCTGTTTGATGAGGGGTGACTTTATCAATGTGATCCCAACGATAGATGTCTTGAACACTGCAGGATTTCTCAGAAGCCGAGCTGGAAAGAACCTTCCAGGAGGCGACAGATGAGAACTTGTGGGAAAAAAAACCTCTGCAGCCATGTGGATTTGTTTAAATGAAATTCAACAACATTTATTGAAACTTCTACTTCTAGTAGACATGTTGCATGTCAAAGATTTGCCGTTTTTCTTCTCTAATTTCCAAAGGTTTCATGGAGTTTCCATAAGTTTTTTTCCCCGAAACGCCAGGTTGTCACCTGGCTCAAGGAGCAGAAATCCAAAGCACAGGCCGAGCAGTTTTTTCTGCGACATATTTCGAAGTTCTTTCTTTGTAGTTCAAACATGATTGAAACATTTGTATTGGGATATTAAGATTATTAAGTAGGGAAATCGACGGTACTTTAAGACACCACAGATGCTTTATGTTATGGATCTAATATAGAAGTGTATAATATAAGTATGATTGAAATGGGCACATTTGAGGCTGACCAGAAACTGACAATTTCAACTCGATCCGCAGGGGATGAGAAAATGGGGGCCTTTTGTATCTGGGTGGTTCAACCAAGGCAAGTGATGGTTCACAAAAATTCTTGGTGCGAATTTGTTTGAATAAGATCTGTATACAGTAAATCATATATAAATCATTTAGGATCTGTATAAATCATTTATAAATCATTTATAAATCATTCAAACTTCACAATTTTGACAGCTTTGATGATTTCTTTGAAAATTTCGTCCCCACAAGGATCCCTGAAATGTATTGCCGCCGTATCCCATGTTGATCCGTCACCCAAAAAACCCTGAGGTGCAGGACCCTGCGCCAGAAAGGAAGCGGACGATCCTTGATTCAACTCATGGGAAATCTTCGGGCGCATGATGATGCTCAAAGCGTGGTGGTAGGTGAACAATTAGCGTCATTTTAATCCATGAAGATTCAGTTGAGTACAATATAGTACAATATCAGAACCAACAAATATATCACGCAAGAGTTCTTTGCTTAGCCAAGATTCACTATGATACAAGTGACAAACATGAGGATATTGGCCAACCATGCAGCTTTTGAGCAAAAATGGTTGACACTGAGAGGTTTGAACCACAAGTTACAGGATACCAAAGGGGTACTTTTATGGACAAAGCAAGGAGAGTGGGTTCTACAACACAACGGGTAGGGATCGAACATGATGGAAACATCTTCAAGACTGTCTTGCACTTGTCCGGCCATGTAGTGGATTGAAAGATAAGGAGAAAGAGGAAGCAGGAACCAAAGAGCGAAGAAGCACCAGCAGAAGGCCCAGTGACTGGTTGATTATTCCAAGCAAACATTGATATGTTCGGTTGGGATGGGCCCCAAACACATGACAATGATCAACAGGCGATCCCAGTTACTTTGTATACTCGATGTATCACAGGCATCACCTACTTACAAATGATTCCTGGCCTTTGCACATGCTCGGCTGTATGTTGAGGGTTTTTAAGGAATCAAAATTGGTCTGTCTGAAAATGGGGGGATACCTCAAAATGGTTGAAGAGGGGATAGGGATACCCTCTGGTAATTTAACGTAGCTATTGAAAATGACCATTAATAGTGGATTTTCCCATTAAACATGGTGGATCTTTCCATTGTTATGTTAGTTTACCAGAGGGTACTCCATTCTTAGACACACCCAAGTGGATTCCAAAGGAGACCGAACCCCTGCCCTGTAACAGCGTCTGCTGTAGGCGCAGAACACGGAGCTCCGTTGGCTCCGTTGCCCAACTTCAAGGCACCTGAAAATGTGCCGGGAATCCACTGGATGCGCAGCGAGCAGTGCTGGAAAGCAGAGCCTCTGGGACGTCCAGTGGTTGGTATTTTTTGGTCAAAAAACCCTCACTTTGGCGGTTTTGGGCGGTTTTGGGCTGTGGCAATTATCGGAAAATGCTGGAAGAGAAGGGATTTCTTTCCAATGATGTCACCCACTGAGTTGTGTTGGCTATAGTTCCACTTTTTTCGTAGAGATACAGTGATTTGGTTCCCTGGGATTATTAAAGGAGAAGATGTGTCCATTACCATTTTTTCCCATATTTTCCAAGTTCAAACATGACCTGCTGCGCTCTTTGGTGCGACAATTGGTCAACAGTCCTGTGGTTAGGCACCGAAGCAAAACACTTCGATTGAAGATGAGAAGCAGGCCGCCCAAGCACCCTCGAGTTGCTGATTTTGGTTGACTCAGTGGTGTTTTTTTTAATCATTTTTATTTGAGAAAAATAGGTTATTGAACCAAGATGAAGCCGATTTGAGGAATCTATAATATGGGGGTTTCCTAGGCGGTACCTGCAAATCGTCCATTTTTAATCATGTTTATAGGATTTTCCATTTGACACCATCTATTTTGGGGTAATTACCCCCATTGATGGAACCCCCCATATACATCCATATACTAGATATTTTCGAAAGATGGAAAGATTCCTGCCTTCTTGAGGTCCTTTTCTAGAGAATGACCGCAGGGTGGGCTGGGCGATCAAAGCTTTGTGTTCTTTCGTCCCGATGTTGGACTTACTGTAGAATTGTTGGGTGGTTGGAATACTTATGAAATCAGTTGGCTTTCCAACCGCCCAACATTTCCAAGTAAGTGGTTGATGTAATTGTTGGGTGGTTGATTCATGATCAACATTTAGCCGCTATGCATCAGGAAGCACAATAACTGAATGGTGCTTTAGCCGCTAACCAAGATGCCAACTAAAATCGCACACAAGGAAAAACAACCGGGAATCTGAAAGCTTTAAGTCTACAGATGTTTTTTTGGTATATACTGCCTGGTCATTTAATTTAACATAGCTATGGAAAAGATAATGTATGATGGATTTAATGATTTACCTATTAAACATGGTGATGTTCCATAGATTTACCTATGAAACATTGTGATATATGGTGATGTTCCATAGATTTACCTCTTCAGCATGGTGATGATCGATTCCTGAGGCCCATGGACCACTCGAAAGAAGAGCTGGAACGAGCCTTCAACGCTTCTTAGCTGCGCCAGCTGCCCATGTTTTTTGAAAGCCTGGCTGACATGTTTCCCATGACTGGGGGTTGGAACATGTTGGAACACCATCAAAATGATGACTTGGGGAATTATGATCGTAGTTTGACTTTCAGAGCTGTTGAATGCGCAAGATTGCAAGATATCAAGACACTTGAATCTCAAGTTTCTTGATGCAGCAGCACATTTCATTGTTTGACCGTCGAGTTGACCTCTGCCGAACCCAGGAAGCTCGCGAGTGGTTGGAACGACAGAAAGCAACTGACAGCTGCGCCGGCCGCGCCGCGCCCGTGGTCCCCGTAGCCACGGCTGAGGTGCAAAGATGCCAAGGCAAAAGTGGGGAACCGAAGGTTCTGGGGATATGGTAATTGAATGTAATTGAATGATGTTTGGAATCTGGGGATTGAAGTGATTAAAAAGTTGGGACCTGCCAGGCTGCCAGAAGGAACCATGTTAGACTATATTAAATGACGTTAAAGTTACCACAATCTCACTGGACTATGTCACTGCTGGTGGCTTGGCCGTGTCCCAAACACCAGGGGATTTTCCAGCGGCAGCAGGTGACATGAAGCGTGGTCACAAAGGAATCTGCTGGACTCAACGGGCGTCTTGGTTAGGGAAGATGGGATGTTAGGGATGGTGTGTAACAGCAGACCTGTTCCGAAGTCCGAATTTCTCCGAAAAAGATGAGGATCAGGATCTGAGGATCCCCATCCTCATCTATCCTCATCTATCCTGGCAGAGGAGTAACATCTCAACATGAATCCTGCCCTGGGAGCTGAGGAGCGATGCTGGAAGGCGCAGTGTCAGATCAATGGCTCCAATCGACAGTTCAAGGTGAAGCCCAAAAACTCGCGGCTCGGTCCGGCTCGGGAGACATGATGTTTTTTCTCGGGGTATGGGATATGTTGGGTGTTCCCGGCACATTTTGGGGTAAAGTTGCTATAAGTTGCTGAGGGGAAGGCGTTAGAGCGAATTTCTGGCTAAACATGGAGGAGCTCTCAGTTGCTATGATTGATATCTGATATATCTGAGGGTGGCCATGACAACCGAGCCCCATAGATGATGCTTGAGTTGATAATGTTGAGATTGGAGAAGCTGTTAGGGAGCTGCGATGAGTTGCGCATCACAGGCTTTGGGACATGGGGAGTTGTTGCGTATGATCCACATCCGCACCTGCCCGCATGATGGATTCAACATCGCCCATATAAGATCAATGTGCATCCACATGGTTACGAGGTTATGATATCTTATGGCCATTGATGTGGAGTGACCGAGGGGAATCTAAGGTACCGGATGCCCAAAGGATATAACCCTTCCCCACCATAGGTGCGCATTCAAGCCGGTTCAAAGAGCTTGTGGAACCCAGCTGTTGGTATTCTACCCCCGCGCTTCACAACAGTTCGACTGCATGTTTCGGCAAGTTGTGCTGCAATTTAATCCTTGATCAATGAAAGCACATGGGGTGGGATAACCCTACTTTTAAATTCTATAGTTCTATGATATTCTATATAATACGTGTGCATGAACATTGAGAAAATCAGATGTCTTTTGAATCTGATTCTTTGATTATCACTAGTGCACTTGTGCTGATTCCAAGAATTGGATGACCCAAAATCCATTGAAAAATCCGGAAGATTCTAATCTCAAGGACCATGAAAAGGCAGGTGCAGGTGTCCTGTGAGATTCCCAGCCCCGACATCGCTCCAGGTCAAACGAAGCTCTTGAGGCATCCTTCCAACGAGCCGAAGCTTGGCCGCGCTTGGGGATGAAAGGGTCGAAACCACGGCTGACTCCTTGATCATTGGAGGAAAAGGCCGGACAAAACCATAAAAATGGGTGCAAAGGATGCGCATTCTTAAAATGTGTTCAAAACATATCTGGTTGGTGGTTTGGAACATTTTTTATTTTTCCATATATTGGGAATCATAATCCCAACTGACTAATATTTTTCAGAGGGGTTGAAACCACCAACCAGCATATGTAAATCGATTGTTGCACAGCCTCAAGCATGTGCGCATGCTTCAGTTGACTATGTATACTCCTGAGACCACTAGTCTGAGACCACTAGAAATAGTGCTCGCGGTTTCATATTTTTTTCCATGGGCCGGATGAATTATTTTCAGGGGGGCACTCCATGTTTTTGGGTCACATTTTCCATGAAATAAACATTCATTGGATTGGTTTAAGGGAAACTCTTAACCGGAAACCATGGCAAATTTACCATTAAATATGGGAGGTTCCTGTAAAATTTACCTTAAACCAATCAGAACCAATCCAATGGACGAGGACTGGGGGTAGCCCCAATGAAACATAAATCAACCATCCATCCATCGGGAACCCCCTATGACTCAGCCCAGGTCACCTGGCTTCAGCTGCAACGCGCCGAACGCGCCGAACCAGCCGCGGCCGCGGAAGCGTCGAAGGCTGTGACGCGGCGGAAGGCGCGGAGGCAGCTGAGGAGCTTTGAATGCCCGGAGCCGGTGAAGCTTGGGTCAACATAGTCCTTACAAAAATTGGGAAATATGGCTTAGATATATAATGATATCCACCATAGATATCCTGGTTTCTTGCAGATATTGGATCTAAGCTGGGATATTATCCAAAATGCATCAAGAAGTGGCGTCAACCAGCAAAATAATGGGTTTAAACATCAGCACACATGACATTTGCTCCAAGCCATTGCATTGCTTCTCACAAGGGGAGGGGCAGCGGTATTATTTGGGGTGGTGGTAGCAACCCTGACAATGCTTGGATGTATATAAATTTAAGTCGAAGCCCCATTTTTACACTCAGAGGGGATTTCAGTACTGAATATTGCCATGATTTACCACCAAAAATGATGTGTAACCAACAATTGTAGACGGGGATATACTGGGATACAGCAGGGCCAAAATCCTTGGTAATCAAACCTTTGGAAAGGATAGGAATTCAAGAATCGACATGGAGGGGGGTGAACCAACAAAAAATGGAAGGAAACGTAACCGACTCGTGAGGAGAAGTTTAATTCGATCTTTGCCATTTTGATGGCGGCAAATGTTACTATGTGTATACATATGCTAGCCAGCCACAGAAAAAAAACACATGATAACACATGGTATCTCAAATTGGCCATGTATCATCATGAATCATTGCTTTTTGATTGGGGTATAAGTCAACGATTCAAGCCTGTGGGACCGCAGATGGGCTGATATGTTCTTGTTTGCAAGTGTGAATCATGTGAATATTGACATCTAATTACTGGACTGCCCAATCGAGCGATCCACACCCAATTGAGCGCTCAATTGGATATGATTTTGCTCAGAGCATATGTATATATATATACATATATGTATGTGATTTGATTAGTCACAACGGGAAAAAAAAACGTGGCTGTTGAGAAACCATCATGATGATGTATGCAACACACCTGGGGCGGTTCACCACCAAGACTGTGGAGGTATCATGTTCGTTGATGAATGGTGTAAGCGCCAAACATGTGGATATGTAGATGATGTAACCCGAAATGACTGTTGCCGAATGCTTGGTAGTTAGGATTAGGACTGGTCGGACTGGGGTCTGGCGGTTGATGGTCGGCATATGTATTTATGCCAGAAATCATGGCTGGCAGATGCTTAATGATAAACATGAGGTCACAATAATGAACATGAACACTATTTGGTGTTGGCCATCAACAAGGGATATAACCCATAAATTACGGTTGGTTGTTGGAATGGGGGTATGCCAAATGGCTCAAAAGGGATCATAGGTGTCCAACATGGAAACCTCGTAATGCTGGGAGACCCAGTCCAATGATCGTCCCAATATAAGAAGGCCGCTGAAAAACTGGTAGGACTAGTCCCATAATTGCGCCATTTATTGTGGTCTCTAAAGATAGTTTTTTTCCCATTTGCACCCATCGTATTCTCACTTAACCTTGCCACAATGTCCATATCTTCAATGGCCCACCCAGATACCTCCACTGCATACGAGGAAAATGGACCTGGCCTTGGTCATGGCCAATTTGAAAAACGAGGCATCAAAAATGCATTTTCCCCATTAGGTGGCCATTAGGAAGGCATCCCTCAACCCAGGTACCTTTCCAAGGTCCCTTGATGTCCCTAGGAAGGGAGTCTGTTGGGCCCGGCCCCAGCAATGCTGGTTCGCCCGCATCACGGACGCTGCGGGACGGAAGAGGTTCTGTCGCGTAAGGCCCAAGGACTATTCGGACGCTGGGAAAAAACTCATGGCTACTATGCAATCTTTGGCTATCTTTGAGAAAAAGTACCTACCCTCTGGTAAATAAACATAGACCCTGAAAATCACCAATTTTTAATGGAAACTAGTCTTCCAACCCCTATCTGCCAGGGTCTATGTTAATTTACCAGAGGGTAATGATATTTAAAATTATGGATGGGTTTTGGTTTTACGACGTTGTTTTCAATGGATTTATGTTTGCTTTGCCAAGCGTCCTTTATTTTGGGAGACGCCTTTTTCAGACCCTGACCCTAAGCCGCCCCAGTGGTCAACCAGCAATCCCCCACATCGCTGGTTGGTGCAGTTTTCCCCATGTTGTGGGCATGCATTTGGTGAAAGCATTCCATTTTCACCAAAATAAAGGATGGTTTAAGTGCATCCACATGGATATTAAACCATTAACTGGATCCATGGATCCATTAACAATTAATACAATTATATAATGGTTTAATATCCAGTTAGTAGTATTCACCAATATCCATGGATAAAGAATGGGCAATGATGTCATACTACCAACTGGATCCATGGCGATGTTCCCTTAGGCCTCGCTAACGCACCCGGCATTTGTTTCGTGGGTATGTGTCCCTTCAGTGCCTTTGAACAGTCGGTACCCTTTGGCATTGAACATGGCAAGGGAAAACACAATTATCACTGACAGGAAAACCACCTCAAACAGGGATGTAAACATGAGGTTCCATGGCCGGATTGGGATCCAAGGGGTAAATCAATATGTTTATCAGGTGTCTTTTTTAGTAGCTTTAATCCGCATTTATTGTTGAAAAACAGGGAGATTGTGGCTACTCCTTGCTCAGGCATATATTGCTACCAATCAATGATTGTTTTTTTGTTAATTAAACACCCAATCCATGAGCCCTTCTTAGTTGTTGCTAGTGGTTCCCAAGCTCATATAATTAATTATTATATATAAATGTAATTGACCATAAAAGTTTAATACCCAAGACATCCCAAGATTGGATCATGATCCATCATGGAAAGCTAATGGATTCCCCCTACCAACTGGCCCAATAGAATCCGACCCAAGAATTGTTGCGTGGTCACCGTCAGCAACTTCCCCAAGTGGCCAAGGACGAGAAGGTGCGGGAAGCCTTCAAGGCATGTGCTGAGTGGCTCCGCTTGCAGCGGGAGAAGAAGCAGATGCTTGGAACGAGCCTGATATCACCATGGTGAGTTCTCCTCCATAGGTTGGGAGAGTTTGCCCCTATAATTATAGGATATTATAGGTCTATAATGGTATATAACCACTTATAACTGGGTCACTGCACCCACCCCTTCACCGTCCCTGGTGGTGTGTGTCACGCGTTCACAACTAGCTCTACGATCCAACAAATCTCATCCCACTGGCAATGTGGTGTTCCATTCTCAGCCGTAGAAACCACCAAGAAATGAATTTAAAACAACCCTGGCTTGGTTACCCCTTGAAGTTGTAATTATCCAAAATGAAATATAGTGACCTTATTCAATGAACTTCATAATCCCTTGTTTTTTTCCGAAAGGAGATTGCCTTAAATTGCACAAAATAGCATCAAATTACAAGATTTCATGGTGTTTCTGAAGCAACCCCCAACTTCCCAAATAGGTAGAAGAAAGGGTTCCAAAAAGTTGTAAATGATCTTTACCCCAACTTTCCATGATTGCACCTTTTATTCGATGTGAATATTAAACTATGTTTTCTTTATTTTGATACGGAAAACGCCATCCAAAGGGTGTGAACATTACCTAAAATAACCAGAATTGGAGCACACATTGAGTTGCACCCTGGAGCAGCTTTTGGAGCTGGAATTCTACGTGGGTTCAGCCTCAAGGTGTGTGAATTGTAGCACCTACGTTCGGTGTTCCACGGTAAATCAGGGTAACTTTAAACCGAAGGGTCACCAGTTCCACCAGCAGTCCGCCTTTGCCGAGGAAGGATCGAGAGCTGACGCAGGCATCCAAGAAAGGTCCGAGAAGGATAGTGAGGTCCGATGTGCCAAGGAAAAAGAAAAAAAGAAGACAGAGGCGGATTTTCTGCAGTGTTTTTGGGGTGAAGTCAGACTATACTATCTACGAATCTACTCTTACCTTGGGAGGTGATGATAATCATGATAATATTAATGATATCTATATATTCTATAGTCCCATCTTGTTTACGCATAATAAAAATGGTTACCCCGGCAAATGTTCGCATCCTTCCCAACTTGAGAATTCCTGTGCTCAGGATTGGCCACACACTTTGTCTAGTTTCGTGCGCGATGTACAGATGCATCAGATGCCGACCGGGACATGGGACCGCATCATTCCACTCGGCCGCGGAGAAGGATGGGCATAGAATCTGTCAAAACCTGTCTTGAACATCTGAATGTGTCCGAAAATAGGATAAAATAGGCATAGGCTACCGCCAATCTTGATGGATGGTCATCAGTTTCTCATGAAAATTGCAATTTTGGGGGGTGAATTCATGTTAATTCGTGAAAATTTGCGGCAACCCGCAATAGATGCATCAGACTTCTCACCATGGTTGTAAATAGCATGGCTTCCAGTAAATGTTTGCCCCCAAGCCAGTGGCAGTAGGATCATATGCGGATCATAGGTGATTGAGGTGCCAGTGGAAGTGGGAGGATGTGATTCGCCAGCCCGGGGGGTGTCCCATTTCGAAGCGCTCGACCGTGCTCCAATGGGGTGTCGCTCCGAGAAGCAACGAACCCGAACGAAACGCGACCAGATTCTCCGTTGAAGGTCAGGAGGCTCGGCGATACTGATTTGTACTGCAGGTGGTTTCAGACAAGCCGCGAAAACTTGGGAAAGCTTGGCTTCCCGGCTTCCCAAATACATACCAATTTGGGATTCATAACTTGAGAGCAAAACGGTTACGAACAGCTGTTGGATGGGGGGTGGTTTCGCATGGAATTGCCTTACAGCTGTAAGAACTGATACCTTTTAACATGCCATGTCAGGTAAAGGGGCCACAGTCGGCTAGCAACACGATACAAGAATGAATGTGTGTTTGCCTGAAAACAGAGCCCCCTTGACTGTGATGATCATCATCTTCCTTGTTTACATTGCAAAAAACTCAGGCATTCCCTTTTTGAAGGACAAACCCTTGAGTGAAGTCTGGCAGATTTTCAGAGACTGAACAGTGCCATTCTGGTGAGGACCATGGAAGACCCGTCGTACGACTGTCGTTTGATGTGTGTTTCCGTTTTTGGGCGGTGTTGTGCCATACAACATCTGATGCGCCTGCGGTGCATTTCTTAAGCGTTTTCTATATCTTGCATGAGTGCCAAACAACAGCTGTCACGCCATGGTGACATGGTGGCTCTGGGCACTTTGGTTGTGAGGGGTTCCCTGATGGTAGTAGCTTCGCCATGGGTCGCTCGTCACGCGAATTGGTTCACAGTGGACTGTCCTTCCGCCGGGCCCGAAGGACCGTCCATGCTGCATGCCTTGGCTCCACCGGGCTCAAAAGATGGCAGTTTGAACTTCGGAAGCTGGTGGAACAAATCTGGGTCAACCCACTGGTTAGATATGGTTAGAATATCTATAATTCTATATATAGATCTTAGTACTTTGATCTTTGCATATCTTTGCTATCAATGGTAAGATGTACTATGTACATCTATGTGCTAACATGTACTAACTTAATTAGTGACCTTGTACTAACCAGATACAACTTAGATTGTTTGACAGGTATCTAAGAACCATGAAAGTGGAACACACCAAAACGGTCCAAAACGTATGAAAGCAACGGCAAAACGAGAATCAGAAAGCAACATTGAATGGTGCGGCCAGCATGCAAGATCACAAATGGTCCTGTTGAGGGGACGTACTTGTGCATTGAGTATGCCACACTTGCCGCCTACATATACAGCACACAAAGCTAGATCTTCTGTGTAATTGTTGATTGCCGATTGTAGATAGATGCTGTAATTAAGTAGACAGATGGATAGATGGATAGATGGATAGATGATGATAGATGGATAGATGGATAGATGGATAGATGGATAGATAGATAGATGGATAGATAGATAGATAGATAGATAGGGGGAGAAGTGGAGAAAAGTCGTTATTTTTGCAGTAGAAACATAGAGAACAGAGATGCATACAGCTTTGCCTAGTGATGGTAGCTTCGCCCCAAAGATGCGTCCCTTGCTTGTGCCATCCGCTCCGAACAATGCCGGCCGCAAGACACGGTGTTGGTCCGGTTGTAAAGGGGGCAGCCTGCGCAGCCACAGATCCGCCAACTTGACCCATGCGAGAATCCTGAATGATTCCGACTCCCGTAACATTGGCAACAGAAACTCTTCTACTTTGAAAGGTATGTTATAAAATGTAATATAATATATATATATATGCGTGTTACCTATATATATATATGTATATGTGTGTGTGTTTGTTATATATATATACGTATATGTGATTATATATGTATGTGTGTATGTATGTGATGTAATGTAATGTTTTGTTATGTAATCTAATGTTATGTTATGTTATGGAATGTGTGTAATGTATGTAATGTATGTAGTGTATGCAATGTATGTAATGCATGTATATGTGTATGTAATGTAAAGTAATGTATGTAATGTTACGGTATGGTATGGTATGTTATGTATGTATGTACTGTATGCAATGTATATATATATATATATATAATGTATGTAATGCAATGCAATGCAACGCAATGCAGTGCAATGCAATGCAATGCAATGCAATGCAATGTATGTTAGGTTATGTTATCTTATGTTATGTTTATGTTTATGTTATGTTATGTTATGGTATGGTATGGTATATATGTATGTATGTATGTATGTATGTATGTTATGTATGTTATGTATGTTATGTATAATGTATGTAATGTATGTAATGTAATGTATGTATGTATGTATGTATGTAATGTATGTATGTATGTATGTAATGTAATGTATGTAATGTATGTAATGTATGTAATGTATGTAATATGTATGTAATGTATGTAATGTATGTAATGTATGTAATATGTATGTATGTATGTATGTAATGTATGTAATGTATGTATGTATGTAATGTATGTATGTATGTATGTAATGTATGGTATGTATGTATGTATGGTATGTATGTATGTATATGTATGGTATGTGTATGTATGTATGTATGTATGGTATGTATGTATGTATGTATGTATGTATGTATGTATGTATGTATGTATGGTATGTATGTATGTATATGTAATGTATGTATGTATGTATGTATGGATGTAATGTATGTATGGTATGTAATGTATGTAATGTATGTATGTAATGTATGTAATGTATGTATGTATGTATGTATGTATGTATGTATGTATGTATGTATGTATGTATGTATGTATGTATGTATGTATGTATGTATGTAATGTATGTATGTAATGTATGTATGTAATGTATGTATGTAATGTATGTATGTTATGTATGTTATGTATGTTATGTTATGTATGTTATGTATGTTATGTTATGTATGTAATGTTATGTAATGTTATGTAATGTAATGTTATGTAATGTAATGTAATGTAATGTAATGGAATGGAATGGAATGGAATGTAATGTAATGTAATGTACGTAATGTAATGTAATGTAATGCATTGGAATGCAATGCAATGCAATGCAATTTAATGCAATGCAATGGAATGTTATGTTATGTTGTGTTATGTTATGTATGTATGTATGTATGTGTGTGCGTGTGATTATATATATATATACATATACATATACATATACATATACATATATATATATACATATTTATATATATATTGATTAATTATATAATATACGTTTTTTCTACAGACTTCCTCGGCAAGACGGGTCTGTTGGTTTTCTGTGTTTCTGCGGATCTTCGGCTCGATTTTGATCCCGATGCCACGTCATCAACGGACGGCGCATCCTCAGCGCGCCACTGTCCGCAGCGTCACCAACCTCGGCAGAGACCGAAGGACGGGGCGCACCGCGACAGGCCGCGACTAGGAGAGCCGCACCCCCACCGCGCCCAAAAAGCGACGGCAGCCACCTGTGCCCGGATGTGCTGATGGATGATTTTGAAGGACTGATCCATATTTTCAGCTATTTCCAGGTGTCCAACTGTTTTATTTGTTTGAAGGGCTAAAAACATCCAAAAATGATATTTTTGTCCCATCAATCCCCACTTCTAGGATCAGATGTAGTTTGAAAGGTGTGATTTCCCGGTGGAAGCCTTCATGACATCCAGATGTTAGTTTGGCATATCCTGCAAGCAAACACACCCATTCACAGAATATCTATGTTTACATAACATAGCAAGCAAACTGATAGACCTCACATGACCTCACCATAGTGATATTGGGGACAGCTTTGTGGAAATATCCATATGTTTTTGCTGCGGTTGGTGCCCCTGGATGGCCCTTTTTTGGGTGCGTTGGTTGTATGTCTGCAACAGTGCGAAGGTTTCGGGCCATGCCCTCGGTAGGCACATGGGGTTTACTAAAAGATGTTGAAACCATGGGATTTGTGTTGCTTTCGGGGTGTTCACCTAATTTTTTAAACGCACCATACAAATTTAGCCTGACTTCTTGGAGTTTGTTCAGCAAAACTCAAACTGACTGGAACAGCGACTCTTGATGATTCTTGCATATTGACACCATAGGACAAGATAGAAGTGCATGATCACTCAGAAGCATCAGGCGTTTCTTGCCCTACGACCGGCACTTGTGTGCACAGACATGTTTACCAGGAGGAGCTTAACACCACTTGTTGGTGCTTAGATTTATGGTTGCCCCATGGAAATCTGGTGTTTCAGGCTGGAAATGCCACAAGAAATCCAATTTTCATGATTACAATAGGCATACCAGACAAAATCAGACATATCCCCAACCACAATGAACAAGTCAAAGAAGAACACACCCTTATAATACATAAAACAATACACACACATGTATATATATATATATGTATTAAAAAAAGAAAACGAACATATCATAAGAATCTCAGCCAGGGGATCCACCGTTGTGGCGCCATGGTATCCAAGTTCTGCGCCATCGTAGTGCCGCTTGGCATTTTGCTGCGGCTGCTCCTTTTAGCGGCTAAGCAGCTCTATCGGAGCACGGACTTTGAAGTTCACAGGTGCCGCTCTGGCGAGGATGGCGATGGCTCAGTGAATGGATGGGTTTAAGGAAGAATCGGACCATGGCGAAGCCTCGATATTTCCATGAATTTCCGGAAAAAGACATGGTTTCCTGTAAGATGTTCCCTTAAACCAATCCATTGTTTGTTGGACAACTTGAGGGTTGGATGGTTTAGGTTGTAGAGTTTGTGTGTTTCTAGATACAGCCAAATATGAAGATGATTTGGTTGTCCCGTTTTTTCTCGTTGATGTTTTTGAATCAAGATTGCTTGGGTTTTGAATAGCTTACTTAACTACTCAATCGGCAAAAACCTAGGGGGACTATGTACCCTATAGAAGATCCGATACATGTATGTATTGTGCATATATGTAGATATTGCATGACATTGCACACATGGAAGTATAATCTGTGGATATCTATGGATTCACTCTCAGTCTTTCACGTATCACGTCTCTATATGTATCCATGTCCGAGTTTCCTTTCATGACATCAGGATCAGAGGATCCCGCACGGCCCAGCCATACCCAAAGATCACCAGTTTATTGCTTCGTCTTAAGTTACTCCTAGATGATCACTTCTACGCAAGGGTTTCTGGTCAAATTCCTATCTGACAAGTAATGTTATATACCTATTTGCTGCTTAAATCCCCTCTTTGCTAGTCTTTGCCGCGTGAAATTCAGTGCCGGGGGAGATCCCCACCTTGAAGTTTCGTAGGAATTGGCTTGCCATCACGCATCAGTTACCGATCTCGGCTGCTTGGTATCCAAGATGCGCAGCCGAATCCCATCGAATCCCTTTCCCCTGTGTAGCCCCCTTCCCCCATAGAAAAACCTCATATTGGGCCCGCAAAATATAGATCCAATATTAAACCACGGTTTCGGCTATAGGGGTTATTTAATACTTGGGCCAACTTGGGCACTAGGGGGGAAGTCTTGTTCCAGATTCAAAACAGGGTCACCTGCCATGGCATATTTCAGCGTCACTGCGGAGGAATGGTACTTCGAAGAAACGTCGCCTTGGACCCTGGACTACCCTCCAGCTTTTGCATATTTCGAGTGGCTTTTATCTCAGGCATCCACACAATTTCTCTAGCATGGGGCATGGGGAAATCCTGGGATGACAAGAGCATTATTCATTCTTCCTGTTTGGAAATTGCCAGCAATGTGCATACACACATATATTCAGATGCATTCATATATATATGTTGTTTTAATGTATATGTACATGTTTTGGTGCCTGTAAATATATATATATACACCTATAATATATATATTTATATATTATGTGTATATATATATATATACATATGCATATGCATATGCATACATATATGTGTGTATAATACACATAATATATATATATATATGTACATGTATATGTATATGTATACGTATACGTATATGTGTGTGTGTGAATTTAGATATGTTGGCCATAAATGGCTGTAGATTGTTTGTTTAGATGTTTAGATGAGTTGACTGAATTTAGATACATGTTGAATATATATATACACATATATATATACATACATATACATGTTAATATGTGGGTTTTTAGGCGTTTATTTTATCTACACCGGTAGTGATTAATGCATGTCACGCCTCACCGTGTGCAGGTGGCCGTCCTGCTTGATCCAGCCATGCTGCAGGCATAGGGGACACGATTTTTTTCGGGATTAACTATGACAAAAACTATGGTGTTTAAGGGTACCGTAGATAAACCCCATTAAAAAAAATGCAAACGGGAGCTTCTGAGACAATTTATGTTGTATGTTGCCTTGTTTGCTTTTATGTTGATGTTCAATGTTTGAACCTTACCTTTGATGTTTTTCTGGGGGTTGTTTTCAGGGCATGTTTACTCAAAAGTGTTCATGCTTACCTTGTTGATATTTTTTTGATTGGTTTATGTTTTAGTTAGGGTTTGTTTAGGTTGTTGGGGCTATATTCTGAAGCAGTCCTTCTTATGCTCTCTGGTTTCCTTGTCTTGGTTTCCCCAATCACCGACACCTGTGTCAACGCCAAACACATGCATGGTGACTGGAGTTAAAAAAAACAAACAAACATTAAACTGGGGGGCACCATCTCACGTGGGGATTTTCCCAACAACAAGTCACCGGGATCTCTTTGTGCAGAAATATTTTTTGGTTCAACCATCGTTTTCACCATGGATTTTGCTGTCCACCCCATTTACGGTTGTTTAAAAAAGGGATGGTACCATAAAAAAAAGTATTAGATGAAATGACACAAAAGGAGGAGTACCCCCCGGTACGTTTTTCATAAACCATGTTGGCATTAATTCTGGGTTGGCATTAATGACATAATGGGAGATATTTAATGGACATTAGTGGGTTATAGCCTTGACAATGTGAGTTTTGTCCTGGAATGGGGTACAGAAAAGGTGCCTCTTGTTCCAAGCTGTTGATGGTTTGATGTTGTGTTTTTCCCGCCAAAAGGGCTATGATCCTGGTTGACTTTTCCCGTTTGACTTTGATATGTTGCAGGATGGTTACAGTAAACTTAAACAACCAAGCAGCTATCCACCCTGGGTCTCTGTAGCCATCTCTAACGTAGCATGCTTGGGCCAACAGTTGTGGAACCAGCATGAATGGAGCAAAAAGATGAGTTGTTCTATGTTGCACCATGTTGCACCCTACGATTACCTATCTTTGAGGGCAGGCTTTCCTGCAGTCTGGTGGCCTCCAGAATCAAGAAAGTCACATAAAGTCCACTTTTCTTAACATCAGTCCTCAGTTTATCCAGCATTCACATGGCTGCTTTCCATGATAGAAATCCTTTTTATTTTTCTGGCACTAGATCCCGATTGCCGAGGTCCAAAACCTGGACTATGCCAGCGAAGCAACGGAGCCTCGGACGCTGACTGGATGACAAAAACAATTGAGCAGTGAAGCCATGGTGGGTTGATCTTAAAATGCTGGATTTACTGTAAGCCTCCTTAAAATGGCCCATCCGCGGTTTTTATATATACCCTCTGGTTATTTAACATAGCCATGGAAAATTGCCCATTTATAGATGGTTTACCTATTAAAAATGGTGATTTTCCATGGCTATGTTAAATAACCGGAGGGTATATGCCAATGGGAATGAGTATGATCAACTATAAAAAATGATCAATCATGCGCTGTTGGTGCTTCCTCTTGAACAAAGCCATATGGCTGATCCAGTTTTCCAGGCCCATGGCAAAAGGCAAAACGGAGGATTGGGGGACCTGGGGCCTCAGTGCTCTTCCTCTCAGGTCATGTTTCAACGCAACTTGGTTTCACATGGAGATCATTGTGGAAGGGTAGCAGGGCGTTTTCAGCTAGCAGCTGGAGTAGACTTTGGTCAACAGCGCCCATTCTAGAGCAAAGTAGTTTGCCAATCTCTACATCGGGCAGGATCTATCTTAGTTGGAAAGAGTTTAATATTGGGATCAAATGTGCCACTGTCACTGGGTAAATTGTCCATATCTTGGGATATCAGTCAATCCCTATCCAGCAATGGGAAATTATACACCCATGATGAGGATTCCCATAATGGAACGGAGATCATGCCCAGGACACCATGTTTTGACCTTGGCTGTTGCTGTTAGCATCGCACAGCAGGCCAGTTATTTATGGTTAATTACGACGCATCAATATCGGTATGTTTCACTACCAACGGCACTCCACCCGGGAGCGCCACCGGCGCTTGCGTAAATCAATCTGTAAATGACTGGCATCTATCGGCTTTAATTAGTGAAGTTCTAAGTGTGGTCATGCAGCCATGCAGTTCTGGGAGTACGAATGGGTGAGTAGCCGGCCATAATGGTGACTTTCTGTATGGTGTATAGGGATGTTGCATGAGTTTACGCGATTTTTGCAATTGTCTCTGGTTGCGGGGGTTTGTTTGTTTTTATGCTCCTTTCCACTGCTGGATTACGGAAGTTAGCAGGTCTGCTGCTGGAACGATCCCTCAGACTAGTAGTTGCTGTAAAACATTTCAATAAAAATCAAGAAACGTGTTTGACAGTTGTTGGTGTCCACAGTTAGTGGCAGGGTATTGCAGTAGGCACCATCACCATCATCACCATCATCATCATCATCATCATCATCATCATCATTTCGAATCCTATTTGTACATGATATAGCTCCTTTTCATGGTGAGTTTCATGTGTGAAGTATCATGAAATTCCAGATCAACTCTGCTTTTCATCCTTGCCATGGGCAGCTGGGCTATGGTTATCCCACCATGGGATATGGTCATCCCCTTTGAATTTGCGCATTTATATAATGTGGATGAGAAAATAGACTATGCTTTTGACCATGGAACGCGCACACCACAGATATATATATATATATATGTGTGTGTGTATTGTTATATGTATTTATTATATAATTGATTCATTTATTGATTCACTTATCTATTATATACAGTATGCAAGCAGCACAATGGCTCCCAAAGGGATGGAACTTCACTCCGAAAAAAACATGGATTTCGCTCGCAAATCCGAGCTTAACTTGACCACATATGCTATCATATGCACATATACATATATATATATATATGCACATATATATGTATGTATGTATGTATGTATGTATGTAATGTAATGTAATGTATGTATGTATGTATGCATGCATGCATGCATGCATGCATTTCGTACACCCCCTATATATGTTTGGCGGGTTCTTTTTCCCATCCGATGGGCTCAGGGGGTTCGGTGATCCTGGCTGATGTGCTCCTTGCATTGGGCGCCTTTAACTTGGGCGGTGCCAACGCGGTGGCACTGGTGCTGTGGAACTCTGGCCTGCTGCTGGTGGATCACGTGTAGCTGGGCAGATATCAAGATGGGGACATAATTGAAGATGTTCTTTGAATCAATAGAACTTGCAAGGATTTGGATTTCATTGACATTTCATTGACATTTATGGCTGCATGCCCAAAAAGTGATGAGAAATGTGAGGGCACAGCCCACCAGACATGGCGGATCTTGAATGGCATAAGGTTAGACTTTGCTCGGCTAAAATCGGGGAGCCAAAATGCAGATATTAGCCCAAAAAGTTACCATTATGAATATCCAATGTATGGGAATGTGTGGGACCATTTTTGTGAACAAGTTCACAGGCTAGGTCGTATTCTTTGTTTTGGGCACCTGTTTCACAACAAATAACTTGTAAACGTGTCTTTTTGTTAACTGGCATTGTCTCTGAGATACTTCACCCATCTTCACCCTATCCCACACTCTCACTTCTACCACAAGGATCTACGGGATGGTCGGCATTCCTCACAACAGTGCAGTGCTGATTGTTGCTATTTGCACGCCTTGGGTTTTTTTCAGTTTCTGGTATACAGATTATACAGGTCGCAGAATAACCGCCATTGCGTGATTGCCAAAATTGCCAATTAATGCATCCCACCAGGCAGCACTGCAACTGTTGGTGCTTCACCCCAGCATCACCTGCAGGCATTTTCAGTACAACGGTATGCTCTTGGGCATCTTATTGCTGTCTATCTCGTGCATGGAAACTGGACGGACCTATATTGGGGCACTACTCTTTTGCCTCCTCCTGTGCATGAAGTGCCTTGAGCGCAAGATTTTGGACATATCTTTGTAGTTGTAAGCACTGCAGCGTTTGTTTTTTTGCAGTTGGGCGTCTTAATCATTTTCTGGGCGCCCCGAGGGAGATTCCAGAATCCGAAAGTTTGCTCTTCAGATCAGGGTGGGTCAGGGTGGGTGACTTGGGGATCCGAGGCACATTTTCCTCTACGTCTCTCCGGTCTTCTTTGTGTATTTGCTGCGCTTCCACTGTGGTCTCACCTTCCAGCCCCTGCGCTTGCAGATCGGCGCAGCTTGCCTCGGTTGAGCGAAGCTGGGTGACAAAATATGGCAGAACCGACCAATGTTCGTTTAACCCATTGACTCATACTCATACCATCTCATACCCAGGGTTGGAGTACCATTATGTTCCATTGGTAGCCAGCAAACCAAGCCCAATCACCAGATGCTTCAGGCGTTGCTTCGCCTTGGCCTTGTGGTGCTTGGAACTTTTCTTGCACCCTGGCTGACAGATGGTGAAATGAAAGCTGACGGCGAGATCTACAAAAATGATAGCCTTATATATATATAGCTAATCTTACGCAATGTTATCGATTGGTTAGGAGAAGGGAGCGATTCGGAACTATAGGTGTTCATATTATATAATTATGTCATATTCCCTATCGCTGGTATATAAATGAATGTAAATGATATTAAATGTTGAGCCAAGGAGCTACTAAGAGTTTCCTAACCACATGGCAGAATGAACCATCAAATTTTGGAATAGGAACTTGAACGCAGCGCCATTTCTTTGATTTAGGACATCCCAACCAGCGGTGCGAGGGTTTGCCGAACAACAAATTCGAAAAATGATCTTCGAACCTTCCAGGGCCATTTTGGACTGCCATGTCCAGATCAACCATTTCACCTGTCGAACTTTCCGACAAACCACAAAGTAAATATAGCTTTCACACATGGTATCGCACCCGAAGGATCATACTACATCATACTACATGATGTGCTTATTTAATTGTGCCCAGCATTTGCAGATCTCGTGGGCTTTCACTCGTGCGTTTCCAGAGATTTCCGGCTATGTGGGTATGGGTGCCCAAAACCAATACTTGTAACTAAAAATGATCAGTTTAATTTGTAGGTTTTAGTGTCTTGAGTTTTTGACCCACACTCACATATCTTCATTTTGAATCTGCCATATTTTGGTTGCTAAAAATCACTGTTTTTTTTTAAAGATACTTAAGTATCAGTACTTAATTCCCCCAAAAATCCACGGCGAGCCGTGGCTCGAGGCGCTTCTGTTTCCGCTTCTGATCTCCGGACCCGTCGAGAGCCAACTACCGCAGCTGCTGCGGCGGCTCTTTCCCTTCGGGCGCGGCTTGACGCACGCCTACTGGGCACCGCCACTTGGCGCCCTACTGGTCTGGGTTTGGGGCGAAATGTGGGGCAGATTGATAGGAAACCCCTGTTACAGATGATAGATGATAGATAGTGCTAGTGGTTTTGGCAAGTTGAAGGCTATGTCAGAATAGTATGAGCAGAATTGGATGAACAATTCCCGGAAGACCCATGAAGACCCTGATTTTAGATGAGTATTCCTACCACGGGTTTCCTTGAAATTCAACCAAGTGGTTGGGAACTGGGGGGCTCAATCGGCAGATAGTCCTTGAAAGCCACAAGATGGTACCCCATAATTAGCCAAGTTAGCTAAGTTAGCGTCCAGTTTACCAGTATGTTAACAAGAGTTGATGGTGATTCATGGTGATTAATTTCGATTGGTGATTCATGGTGATTACAATATCACACACGATTAAATCACCATTAAAAACAGCAATTTGCACTTCTTTAATCATCAATAGTATGTTGATTCAGAGCAACTTAAACAGTACTTAAATATCATTGAAATTCATCAAAAAATTGAAATACATCAAAACACCATAAAACACCTCTAATTCGTGAAATCCAAATACCATCAATGGCGCTATGCGCCGTCGCATCAAGGAATCTGTGGGCCTTGTACAACACCTTGGATCGGGTCTTGGCCAAGGCGTCGATGGGATATAATTGGCCGATTTGGAGAATTTTTCATTGTGATCAGATTGTGAATCTATGGTGAATCTATGGTGAATCTATGGTGAATCTATGGTGAATCTATGGTTAATAATGGTTAATAATGGTGAATCTATGGATAATATATGATATATCTGGGTAAATTTCATCACGACCTCACTGCGACCGAACCCTGGAATCATGGTTTATGTTAGGGAAATCATCCCAAAATGGCCGAACTATTCAGGTTAGTGAATTATTATAATTTACCCAGATGATATGCGTTTATGTATGTTTATGTATGTTTATGTCAATCACGTTCAATCCTCAGCCGTTGATTTGTTGGTGTTGCGTGTTCTTTTCTCTAAGTGACTGGTTGAAGACCACTTAAAAGTATTAAAACTAGGTTTGGGGGTTGATTTTGGAGCAGCAATAGCCTGCATGGTTCTGGCTTCTAACGCACATGCATGGCATATCCAGAAACCCAGTCACCCTGGATTCGTCCAGATCTTGGGGTTGAGGCAAGTCTCCTCTTCTTTAAAAACATGTTGATCCATATTAGTTGGGCCTTTTTTCAAACAGAAGCATCATCTGGTTGGTGGTTTGGAACATTTGGATGATTTTTCCATACTATATGGGATGTCATCCTTCCCATTGACGAACTCATATGTTTCAAGATGGTTATTGCACCACCAACCAGTCATTCACCCCGGGCTGTTATGGAAATCACTAGTTCAGGGCCCAATGTTTAATCCACCAAGGTAGACTTGAATTGCCGGGCTTTGCCCATCCCACAATCTGCACCATGATTTGATACAGTCAGCACTAGTCACTTTTCTATCACATTAGAATCCCATCACATTCCCATGATAATCATGATATAATTCCCATTAAAACTCCATGAATCGAATCCATAGATCCATAATCATTTATCCAAGCTATTGTTGATTTAATCACCTTCACAGTAATCACCATCAATCACCATGACAGTAATCACCAATAATCACCATTAATCCAGTAGAAATTATACTCCATTATCATCTATCATAATCCATTATAACCCATTATAATCATTTATAATCCAAAATAATCCATTGCTGGAGGGCATATGTCAGAATAAATCCCGTCATATCCCCCATTGATAGTTAAGTTAAACCCCAATCATTCTCATCAATGCCATATCATATCCCATCATATTCCCGTTGAATACTATAATTATGGGATATACATCATATTCCCACAATCATACTCCCATAGTCACATTCCCATCAATCAAAAGTCGAAAGTTAATACATCTAATGTGGTTGCCATAATTAGTCATTATATAATTATTATTATTATATATATATATGTACATATTCCTGGTTGGTGGTTTGGAACATTTTTTATTTTCCATATATTGGGAATTTCATCCTCCCAACTGACGAACTCATATTTTTCAGAGGGGTAGAAACATACCACCAACCAGATTATCATTAACCATCATTAATCACATATATATATATATTTATATTCCATATAAAATAACCATTATTAACATTTATTAACCAGGTATATTAACCAGATTAAATCACCCAAAAAATCCTAAGACTTTGGGCACCTCAGTTTTCCCCATGAAATGGACCCATGACATTTGCAGGTCATGGGTGCCTCAACTTCGGGCGGCTCCACCTCCGGCTTCGCGGAGGCCGTTTTTCAGGGGACTTCGGGGCTTGACCAAAGGCAGCTGTGGGTTGACCAAGGTTTAGCAGGATTACCCTCTGGTAAACTAACATAGCTATTGAAAATGGCCATTTATAGTGGATTTACCTATTGAAAATGGTGATTTTCCATAGTTATGTTAAATTACCAGAGGGTAAGTCTAATTGTAAGCTATTTTGGTGGTTTCGGAACCACTAAAAATATTGGGTGTTGATGAGGTTGAAGCATCAAAACCGTGGGGATAGCCCATTTTTATCAGTTTTTCACATAGCCATGTTATGCATGACCAATATTCGACGGCTGGTTTTGAAGCTTCCTCAAGTTCCAGCCAAATGGGATGATGTTCCCATCAACAGCGATCTGATTCCTACACAGCGACTGAGTCTATAAGGGACAAGCCAATCGTGATATGGCTATGGATCAATACCTATAGATCCCAGCTATTTTGATGTGAACTACAGGGGTACAAGGTTTTGACACACTGCCATATTGAGAAAGAGAGACAGAGCATGAGATTCAACATCAAACATCTGGAAAGGATACTGTATGTCAAGTGAAAGATGGTGCGATGTGCAGCCGCTTGCAGCCGCTTGCTGCCGAGAAACCGATGGATTTCCATGTAAATTTCATTAAATTTGCTCAAATGGCAATCCATTGTTGATGATTATATAATCCTATTGTTGATCCCATTTTTCAATGAACTAAAATAGAAAACCTGGTTGGTGGTTTGGAACATTTTTTTTTCTCCATATATTGGGAATGTCATCATCCCAACTGACTAATATTTTTCAGAGGGGTAGGTCAACCACCAACCAGAAACCTTTTTATAAAGTTTATCCTGTTGATGAATCCAGCATGCTTCTGAAACGGTTGGTGAAACTGGCGCTTGTTCACCTCCAAGTCGGCCAGGTCTATGAGTCAGCAGTTTTGTGGACGGTGCCACCCAAGGTTTGGGGCGGTTGGGTGGTTGGGAATTTTTCGTTGGCTGAATGGGTATGGCTATATGACATGATATAACATAATATATAACAATATATAACAATATATAACATATTAAAGCCATGACTTTTTTGCACTCAGATATAGTGATATATAGTGGTATCAGACGTGGTATATGAGTCGTATATTCTCATGCCATGGCATATCCGGTTTTTGAACATCATTCCCACTGAGACAAGGGGTCACCAGGCTCCAGGTGGAATCAGATGGGTCACCCCAATTACGGTTACGCTTATTCCACCTCTTGATTTTGCACAATACCTGGTAATTGCACCATATTTTTCACATAGCCATGGAAAAAATCATGGTCCACTTATAGATGATTGACCTGGAACTTATATACTATATACCTATGAAAATTGCCCATTCGTCCCCGAGGCAACTTTCGGCTTGACGCTGCTGGCCTATGGCCCTCTATTGTGGAAGATTTGGCAGGCTAGGGATGTTCCCAGGCAAACGGGCAACTTGAGTTCGAGCTTTCCCAGTTTGAGTTGCCACATATTCGGATGATAATTTGTGTTTTGCTTGCTTTGTCCACATGCATATGCGTGCACATGTGTATGTCTACACATATTCAATGTGTACAATATAATAATATGTAAAATGTAATATATAGAATCACGTGCCATTGTTTAAGAACGATGCGTGCATACAATACATACACTGTACATGTGGCATCGGGAAGCGACAGCGATGGGTAGTGTCAACCCCAGATCTGTGCTGGTTTTCGGGACAGCGCGGATTGATCTTCCTTCAGTGTGTTGAAAGATGTTGAAAGCTCAGGGCCCCGGGTGGAACTACAGCAACCTGGTTTCACACATATTGAACTAGGATGCAAGGAAAGGATGCTTGGCCCAGGCTTTTTGCGCATACTACTTTGCTGAATATGTGGTACAATGTGGTACATGTTTCCATTCCCCAACCGTATTTTGTTCCTACTCTTCATGATTCCTTTGGGCTAGCCCACTCTTATATTCCCATGTTCTTCCCAAAGTCTCACACTACTAACGTATAAAGTATGAAACCCATTTTCTTAGAGTACTTGCCAGTGCCATCCCATTCTTTCCATTCTTTTTCCCCTAGTTCCCAAAAAAGAACGAACGGTTCATATTCCTTCTTGCATCTTCTTGCCTAACATTTGTCATCTTTCAATATGTTTCATGGTTTATTCCCAGTTTTTATTCCCAGTTGTTTCATTGTTTTCTATAGTTTCTCCAGTTCGTTCACCAGTTTCCCCCTCGTTTTTCCCTGTTTTTTGTCGCCTGGTTGACTTCTCCGTGGTCGTCCAGGCGCCTGATCGACAGGGCCTGGCACTCTATGTGGCGCTGGGCTCGGCCATTGCCTTCACCTTCGGTTGGCACGTGCACGAGAAGGCCACGATGCGCCACAGCAGGGCGATAGCTGAGCTGGATTTTTGTCGATGGTACCACGAAGATGTAACCATCTGGAGGTAATTTTTGTAGTAACCATTCATAACCATGGGATTTGATGGATTTTGGCTATGCATCTAGGCAATAACCATGAAAATTGATAACCTATCGAATCGTATCATATCCCATAGTTTACCCGTTTACCCTCCGGTGTCTTTTTTGCTCCGTGGCAAATCCTCTCTGTGTCTGGATCTTATGGCCTGATATCATTGGGGGATGTGGCTGCCAAGTTTGAAAATGACGAGGATGATGAACCAAAAAAAAGCGATCCTTGGGATATCTTGGGATGGGCGGAGAGGATTTTCTACATGTTTAACCAGTTAAACCATGGTTTGTTTGCCATGGGGCCATGGGGGTTCGATTGTGACATTCCGTGGTTCGAAAGCTCCAGTGAAAACGCCAAGTTGTTCGAGGAGGTGAAGCATGAGAAACATCAGGGTCCGATGGAACATGCGATTCACGATAATTACTAGTTAAGAACTTCATGTTTGGTTTCTCTGTCATAGTGATAGATACGTGGTACATGTGTATATATATATATACATGTGTGTGTACACATAGTATGCATGTCATGGCCATTATAGGTAGATAGGCCCTCACAAAAAGACGGGCAAGTTCACCCAGGATCTTTGATCCCTGATTTTTGCAAACATCCAAAAATTGGAGACGTTCCAAATGTGTTGTTGGGCTTTTTGTGACCATGGTTTGTTGGACAGCAATCGTTGATCTGTTGATTAATTAATGATTAATGATGTTGCTTTTGGTGAATTGGTGGGTGAGTGGTTCATGAGTGGAACATGCTACAGCACTTTCATCTAATAGAAAATTTCGAAAAAGCAGTAGTAGACATAGGGAAATGTTAATGAAGACAATTGATTGGAGGGAAGTTTTTCTATGAGTGATGAGTTCACTATTGGAACAGGGGTTCAGTCACCAACGATACATAGGCAAGTGACCAACGAACATGGGGAGGTTGACCAGAGTGAAATGCAAATTTCAATCAGTATGCCTGAGTAAACCTAGATGAAAGGTCAAATCATGCTCTAAAATCCTGGTGGAATGTGGTGCCTTCGTTCAATGTTGGGCCCTATGTGGCTAGATGGTGAAACCAGTTTTGAACAAATCGATGGTTTCTAGTTTCCAGCGTCTAACCACATAGGTGTGTCTGAAAATGGGGTATACCCATGTATACCCTTCAAATAGCCATGTTAATACGGATAATGGTGATTAACCATGATTAACCAATGGATTTAGAGGTACCCTATTTCAGACAAACCTCCATCGCTTTCCAGTTTCACACCATGTCGAACCGAAGAAATCCCATGGGGAACCCCGGTAGGCCATTTTGATGGTCACCATTCCTTTGCTGGCAGCGTTGCCGGCAAAGGATAGAGGAGGCGCGGCCGGCGCGGCCACGTGGATGATGCTGTTCCTGTTTGGTCAGACATGCCCAAGAGGGTAATCAAACGTGGCAATTGAAAAGCCACTTGTGTTTGACCTCGTCATGAAGTGTCAAGCTTGCCATTTTGATGGGGGAATACCTACTACCCAGGTGCAGGTCAACTGCGGTGATGTACTCAAAAGCTTCAACCATGCCTGATCATCTTTAAATCACCAATTTTTACAGATCAAAGCACGAATTGTCCCAAGTCATATCATGTTATGTTTTCCATTCCTCATATCATGTTATGTTTTCCATTCCTCATATTTGTTGATTGTTTGATTGGAATTTTGTTGGCGCAAAGTGGCGAAATTCCAATTTCATCATTTTTGCGGCTGAAAACCCACAGCTTTCACGGTGAAAACAGCATTTTTCATCATGAAATCACCCATTCGAATCCCACATCGCTTCCCTCCGCTGCAGAACTGCCAGACCTGCGCGACGCGGCCGTGCAGCTGTCAACCGTGGCCACGTTTTCGGTGATGCCTTTGCTGCCGCTGAAGCAACCAGAGACGGTGCAGAAATTGGGAAATCTTTGGTCAGAATACCACCGGGCAAACTAACTTTGCTGGGGGAAATCACCATTTTAATGATTTGAATGGGAAAATCTTCTATAAATAGTAAAAATCTATTAGTAAACAACAAAACCAGTAATCTATAGTAAATAACAACCCTTTTTATACAGCCACAATCTACTAATGTGGGTACAACAATGCCATTTTCGCCACCCATTGTTTTTTTTTCCACCTTTTTTTGATGGGGTATCCTCTGGGTAAAACTGATGATTTTCCGTAGCTTTTTATTAGTTTACCAGAGTGTAATCGATGAGAAAAAATCACAGAAAATGTATGAAAATGTAACATTTAACCACTTACAGTAATTACTACCAGTTATTACCGGAGAGTTATTTATGAACAAAAAATGTAACACTGGCAATTAATAACCGGCAATATCTTATAAGGGGTTTAACTTTGTGATTGCCAACTTTGTGTGTGTTTTTTTAAAGTAGCAACACTAGTAAGGTTGCCCGATTTTGTCATAAATAGTTGCTATATGCTATCAGAATGCGGGCGGTTCTATTATTGCTTTACTAGCACTATATAATGTAAATTGGTAATTTGGTATTTTTGCCGGGGACTTACGATTTGGTGATGATCAATTGATGTTTTTGTTCAGTCTTAAGTTGGTATTGGTATATAAGTAGTTCTGATTTATCGGTGTTATTTCGTCGTGTTGTGTCAGAAGTGTAATTTTTGCAAATACTTGGTAAATGGATGTAAATGTTATTATTAGGTATAAACATGGCAATGTAACACGATAACAGTAAATGATGATACCCATTACATTGGGATAACTTGGTGGTTACACAGTTTCGCAACACTGGCAATGCTGTAATAAAATGTATTTTTATTGGGATGCAATCATATAATGTGAGAAGCATGTAATTATAATCTAGTAATGAGATGGTAATTGTTGATTTGGACAATTGATGTGGTAAACCCAATGATAACCCCAACTCTAGCATAAATGGGTGGTATGCCCCAGATGAACATCAATGGGTGGCATAAACCATCCTCAATTCATAGGTTTATTGCTGGGTTTGCCACATTATTTCACGAAGCAAAATGTGTTGGGTAAGTAGCAAGATGGTGCACCGTGGCGTTTTTTTTTTATTACGACTTATTAAGTATATAAGCACTTAACTACCAACGAAGGGGTGCTGAACAAGCAACAACTTTATATATATATATATATATCAGCAAATAAGATATATATTGCAGCAAATAATTGGCAAACACTGGTGATTTGAGGTGGCTAAATGGACATTTCATGGCAAACATCGGTGAACATGGGTGATTTCATGAAAAAAAAAAGTGTATTGAACAAACCAGCAAAGATTGGCATTCTGAGTTAACGACTGGCCGGCAAAGATGTTCAAACATGCGCATTCAACTCGCAGGAATATTTAACTCGCAAAAATGGCCCTTGGAATTGATCCAGTCAAAATCAAAATGTGTAATATCCCATTAATCAACGGTTTACATCGTAACTTGATTTGCCACAACATTTTGGAGTGGGACCTGAGTCGCTATGCCATAAAGAAGCAAACCGGCTCCAGGCAGGGACGCAGTGTAGTTTATTAAGTGAGAGGGAAAATGTAGGGACACATGGATAGATGGATAAGCAGATAGATGGTGTGAGATAAGTTGTTTTTTAAGCTAAGTAGTGTGCATATATATATAATATACACATGTATATATATATACATGGAGAGAGACAGACAGAGAGAGAGAGAGAGAAATGCATTGTCATACAGCATGTCACACTTAAAAAGCTAAGCTGCGCTTTACATTTTGTTTCTCAAAAAGCTGCAAGAGTCATGCTCATCACCCCAGGTGCTGAAATGGGCTCTGTTTGTCTTCGGCCTGGTAATGGAGCACCACTTGTTTTGTGACTTCAAGCTGGGCACAGGTCAGGAAGATGTCACCAAGCAACTCAAATGGGAAGATCTCACCTGGTTCGATTTTTTTGACATCCCCCCCAGGCGGTGGAAATTCAAAATTTGACACGCATGCCATGATATGTTTCAGGTGTCCCTCCATTTGTCTACACACAGCAACCAGAACACATTTCCCACTTCTAAATAGCCAGTTAAAATCATCATCACCATGATCATTGGGTTGATCAAAAGGGACATTTGCAGGCAACTAGCAGATCCTGTTTCTTTTAATCATGACAGCCTTATTTGGATATTAATATAATATATATATATATGTATATATATATAGGTACCATTACTAGTCCCCTCGATGGATAATCACTAAGAACCCCTAGACTAGTTAGATGTTGCAAGCATGCTTTGATCATATGGCTATAGATGAAAATCTATGAAATTGCCATCTGACTGGGGGAGGAACCATCCAGCTATACTTGCTATGACTAAGAGTACCATTAGTAGCTTTGATCCAGAACTCCAGAAGCATATGAAGGGACCAAGTTTCATCATGAAATCTATGGGAACTCAAAAATCCGAAGCCTTCCGAGGCTCCGACCCAGCAGTCGTTTCGGCTGGTTGCTGTTGGCCTTGGCTGGGCTGGGAGTCTACCGCGATGCAGGCGGTGGCGAAGGGCTTCCGGAACCTTGGGGGTTGGGGTAGATGATGGTGCAATGCTGGTTCTTGTTCCCCACCTGCCAGGTGAGGGTTGTTAGATTTTATGTCAGTTGCCTCCTCCTGCCTCCTCCTGCCTCCTCCTGCCTCCTCCTGCCTCCTCCTGCCTCCTCCTGCCTCCTCCTGCCTCCTCCTGCCTCCTCCTGCCTCCTCCTCCTCGTCCTCCTTGTCATCCTTGTCGTCCTTGTCGTCCTCGTCGTCCTCGTCGTCCTCGTCGTCCTCGTCGTCCTCGTCCAACTGCGACCCGCGATCCACAGTGTTCCCTGCCGGACCTCAACCACGACCATCCACGCCCAGTGTTCCCTGCCGGACCTCAACCGCGACCATCCCCGCCCAGTGTTCCCTGCCGGACCTCAACCACGACCATCCACGCCCAGTGTTCCCTGCCGGACCTCAACCGCGAGTATCCATGCCAAGTGTTCCCTGCCGGACCTCAACCACGACCATCCACGCCCAGTGTTCCCTGCCGGACCTCAACCGCGAGTATCCACGCCAAGTGTTCCCTGCCGGACCTCATGTAGGAAGATATGGGACAAAGAATGTGCAGAAGAAAAGTTAGAAAGAATGTCAGAAAGAATGTCAGAAGATATGCCAGAAGATATGCCAGAAGATATGCCAGATAGAATGCCAGATAATATGCCAGAAGATATGCCAGATAGAATGCCAGATAGAATGCCAGAAGATTTGCCAGATAGAATGCCAGAAAATATGCCAGAAGATATGCCAGATAGATATGTCAGAAGATATGCCAGAAGATATGCCAGAAGATATGCCAGAAGATATGTCAGAATATATGCCAGAAGATATGTCAGATAGAATGCCAGAAGATATGTCAGAATATATGCCAGAAGATATGCCAGATAGAATGCCAGATTGCCAGATATGCCAGATAGAATGCCAGAAGATTTGCCAGATCATATGCCAGAAGATATGCCAGATAGAATGCCAAATAGAATGTCAGAAGATATGTCAGATAGATTGCCAGAAGATGTGCCAGTAAGAAAATGTATAAATGTCATGGTGGGGATCACACGAAGTAAAGTAATTTTTTGAGTCACCCTTTCCTCCATGTCAAAGCATCAAGCATTCAGTCTGCCATGATTTGTGCAAAAAAATAGCCCTGGTATGCCCTGGCTAAGCGTGTCCCAATCGCTGTCCCAATCTGCCATGAAGTCGTGCTTTCGAGGTGGGCACGAGCTGCTGTTTCGTGGCATGGAATTTCTGCCGCTACTTTTGACCTCGGACTTTTGTGCTGTGCTCGTACTTTGGCCCCTCGGTGAGTCGTCAAGGAGTCAGACGGAGGGCTGGATGAAGTGCCATGACCGTGATGGAATATACTGGTTGGTGGTTTAGCTATTGGATGGTTATTAATATCTGGTTAATAGTGATGGTTAATAGATGTTAATAGTGGTTAATAGGGTATAAACCAACAACAATGGGAATATGATGATTATATACTGGTTGGTGGTTTGGAACATTAGGATTATTGTCCCATATATTGGGAATTTCATCATCCCAACTGACGAACTCCATCATTTTTCAGACGGGTAGGTCAACCACCAACCAGTATTATTATTAACCATCATTAACCATATATATATATATCCATACATTAACCATTATTAACCAGGTATATTAACCAGATTAAATCACCAAACAATGAGATAGTGCTGTTTGATGAAATTTTTCATGGAGCGACATGCCCGGAGCCACACATCTGATCATGACCGACCGTGATTTGGCAAGTGCTAACAATGGACAGTGGCAGACTATGATAGGCCAAAACCATCGAAAACCCTAACAGAATATATCAGTACATATATCAGGGATAATGACATATCAGGCATCATGGATATGTCATGGATATGTCATGGATAGTATTTGAGCATCAGGATGTGAATCGGCTGTTCAAAAAAGCCATCCCATCCGCTTGGATGGACTCCTGGCCGTGAGTGGCGACTCGATTCTTCAAGGAAAAAAACACAATAGTATACCAGTACCCTCTGGTAAACTAACATAGCTATTGAAAATGGCCATTTATAGTGGATTTTCCCATTGAAAATGGTGATTTTCCATAGCTATGTTAAATTACCAGAGGGTAATGGAAATGCAGTGTGCCCTCCGGTCATTTCACAGTTTGCTATTGAACATGGTGATTTAGTTCGTGGGTTTACCTACAAAAAATGGTGGTTTTCCATAGCTATGTTAGTTCACCAGAGGGTATGTATATTATACCCTCCAGGAAATTAACACCCTGCCAGATAGTCCAGATAGGGGTTGGAAGATTTGTTCCCACTACTGTAAACATTGGTTATTTTCGGGGGCTATGTTACTTTACCAGAGGGTAACAACAAAGCTTTCCCTCCCACCCCCCAAACAAATAAGAACTTGAACATTTTGAATGGAAGTATCGCATAGCACTTGGATATATCTCAACATGGTGCTAAGCGAAACACACCGAGTTGGGCCAAGCGAACAGGTATTTCTGGTCGATTTTTCGGCTTCTGCCTGAGAAGTCCGGGAAGCAAGAGTGACAGGTCGTGATTCAGTGATGCACCCACTTGGATCAAGTCTTTATCGTGAATCGCCATGGCCAAAGACCGCCAGCGTCACGTAGCGTGAAAGAAATTGAGGTGAGAACCACGTGACTATGAGTGAGGGATATATATATATAAGGATTATATAATAATGATTAATAGACAACTGATGTTTATTTGTTTATTTTTGTTTATTTATACTTGCCAGTATGCAGTTGTACTGATATATAATCATATATAATCTACATAATCATATACAGTGATCTGCATCAGATGTCCAGAATTCAGAACAGGCCAAAAAACAGCTTAACCTATTAGGTCACCCTTTGGCCACCTGGAAGAAACCTATATAATTAATTATAATTATTAATACCTGGTCTTTTTGAATCGAAATGAAGCGTTTCATTCCGCTGTTGATTCACCAGGGAGACAGACACCACGCGAAACGGACGAAACGGAAAATAACGGCGCAAAGTTGTTCACCCCGCAACTTGGCACCTAATATTGGCCCAAGCCTATGGGCTGTCAGAGCTTAAGGGGGGCAGATAGCTGGGCGCTCCCTGGCCTCCATGTTCCTTGGCAAAAAAGCTGGGGGATGTTCAAAAGCATGTGGGGCAGTGAGCTCCCCTTTTTTGTTTTGTTCAGTCTTGACTCATCCTGACATGATGTGGTAGGTCAGAATATACAGGAATGTTATGGAATGTCTTGGAGCTGGCAGGGTTTCTGTGGGTACAGCTGTGGGGAATCACACAAAATGACCCATTTCTAACCTATAACGACCGGATCTCGTTACATACGTCCATACATACATGTGTTCTTTTGCATGCATGCAAAATGTACATTAATGCACACCCTATGTATTATATATAATTATATATATATGCATATGTGTGCGCGCAATTCCTGGTCGGTGGTTTCTATATATGTTTATTCAACCTACCGAGGATGATGATCCCAATATTGAGTTTCCCATTGTTCAAATTAGATGGCCATGAGTAAATCCAATTGTAGCATGCAATTTTAAAATTACTTCTAAACAAACTGTCCATAGTCACCCCATAAAATTCCAAATAGTGATCATCCGATAATTGTCCTTATTATCAAATAATCATCATCATCCCAACAGTAATATGAGAATATCTTCACCCTACACTCAGCCGCTGCGCAAGCGCAAGCTGAGGCCGAGCATTGCCGGCATTGAAATCGAACCACTCATTGGAGGCGATCGGAAGAGGCACGAATGCACCCATCTCACTTCTTGTGCCGACCCTTGATTTTTATTCACCCCCAGATTGTTTAATTGAAAGGGGTACCCGGTACCATCAATGCAGGAAATCATCACTGTTTGAGGGTAACCTCCGAATTTTATTAATTCGGGGTTGACATTAGATGGACCAATGGGCTTAGTCAGGTGGTTGGTAAGTGGATTGTGACATGTTATGACCCATTGTATATCCAGTCAGTTTAATAATATGTATGTTATGTAAGAGTGTGTTTAAGCCAATCAGTGCCAAGTTAGCAAACTTCATGGCCCAAGCTCTTTGCTAAGCTGTGGCCATGTATGACCTGACAGGGGAACCCAACTAGTGTTCACATGTGCTTGTTTTGGGATCCCCGGATTGATGCTGGGATTTGAGATGTCGGATTCGTCCCATACCTGGTGTGTTAGAGAAAGGCCTTCATCCAAGTGAGGGCACTGGAGGTTCATACTTTTTCACTGAGGACTAGAGGTTGCTGGGTGCTGGGGCTGAAGATGGAATGGTAAATCAGCAGTAAACCAGAGGTGCATATAACCCTTGACCAGGTCGGACTAGGCAAAACATGGCAAAACGCATGCTTTTCGTCACGTCTTTCGAAGCTTTTCGTCACAACTGAGCTGATTGGGGCCGCAACTTTTGGATCATGCCGACGCAGTGACGCAGTTGTGGTGGCATCGCGATCCCATGGTCGGTTTGAGCCCCTGGAGGCCCCTGGCCATAAAACAAGTCCCCAGAACGAAGAAATGTGAGGCTATGTATACCATTTGGTTATTTAACATAGCCATAGAAAATCACCATTTTTAATAGGTAAACCATCTATAAATGGGTCATTTTCCATGGCGATGTTAAATAACCAGATGGTAGATATGTATAGTTGATCTCGTATCCCCCCCATCCGGTCCCCCTCTTAGATCCTGCCCTTTTCCCACGAGTTCGTTGATGTCACCTCCATTTTTCATACCAAATCCGTCACCTTTTTTTTTGAAAAGGATAGGTTACCCCATTGAAATGGCCAGTTGGGGCTCTACCCCATTTTCAGAGACACATAGACACACCCAAACAACATGATATAGTTTCTTTAAAATAAAGTATCCAAAAAATGAATGAACATATAACATCATAGAACTATCCCATATAAATCCCCATGATTCCCGACCAAACATCACTAGATTCACCAAATTTTGAATGATAAAACGAAGCTTTGGCGAGTCGCCATGGACGAGGAAGGACAGGAGTTGCTGGACTCTTCCGGCGCCGCGGTTCCGGTTCCGACACGTCGTCGACTTCGCTGCCGCGTCAACGGAGGGGCGCTGGCGTTGGCGGCTGGGCTGACCGGGGCTGAGCCATAGCTATAGCCGGTATGACAACAGTTTGCTAGGAAAACCAGGGCCCGCGAAAGTAGATAATTTACTGGGTTGTTAAAAAAAAACAGAAAACATTGTGTTTTTAAGGGTGCATAATCACTATAAAATTGGAACCCATGATGTCAAGAAAACCCTAGGTTTAAGGTTTGTTAAGGAAATCCAGACATTTGGGGTGGTAAAGACGGGCTCGACGGAATGTTAGAGTACTTAATTTTATAGTGTTTGAAGGGTTTTGGGGTTAAACGATGGTTAAGTGATGGCCTCTACAAACTTGATATTTTTCATTTTATAGAGGTAAGCCCTCCCCAGGAGGGTCATGGGTTCCCATTTTATAGAGGACCCTGTTGGGGGGATGTACCCCGGCGGTTTATCTCTATAAAACTGGGACCCATGACGTTCCCACACTCAAAACAAGGGGTTTTCATAACTATGTACGATTACCAGAGGGTAATCTTACATGCAAAAATTGAGATGTGTGAGTGTCTATACCGACGTATGCCTATATAATTATGATTAATTATGTATGTACATTTGAATTTGCGCATGCAGACAGGTGCATGCATGATATGATAAGCGTGCTATGATCTGGTATCATTTGATATACTATGACAATCTGACATGATATAAGATATTTGAAGACAATGTGTGCATATACATCACATCTCTTCCTCCCCCCTCTCTCTCTCTGTAGACATGTGTGTACATCTGTGCCTTTTAAAGATAGGTAGGTCAATACTTGATGCTCCACAATGATTTGGCGTCAACTGAAACCACTCTTGGGGTGTCCATGAGTTAGACGAATGGAATTCAACTGGTTGAAGCTGTCAACTCAGATGGCAGTGGTGTCCAAATTTGCTGCTTACCCTCTGGACGCCCTAGCATCCCAAGCAAACAAAAAATGCTGATTGTTGAATATCACGTTCCCCCCTTGAAATGGCTACTGGTTGGTGGTTTGGAACATTTTTTAGTTTCCATAGTATGTGGGATAATCCTTCCCATTGACTAATATGTTTCAAGATGGTTAAAACCACCAACCAGACAATATCTGCGGGGCCCCAGGGGCCACAAATTACTTCTGCGGCCCAAGGTTGGCTTAGTGACTTTGGCCTCAGCAGTGTTTGTCACCTATCGGGCATGGACAAGGCTGGGGCGAGCACGTGGCTGTTGGAAGAGGGTTTCAAATGATCTTGATGGATTCTGTATGATCCTGCACTTCAAGAATACTTTCTGTACAAGTTATTTATCACACATTCCGTGGAATTCGTGTAGATATTTGTAGATCATCTTATTATCACGGATGTTGATGGTTTCTTAATTCCAAAATCTTCCAGCTTGCTTTGCAAGCTCAGTCTCTGTTTGCACCGGGTAGCTCCTACTGGCCGTAGGCGCAGCAGTGCGTTGACGGATGCAGTGGCGTGTTATTCAGCTAGCGAGCAACGCTTGAAGTTTGGCTTGTCGGAAATTCCTCCTGGGGCGTGTCCTCTGAAACCAGGCGCGGCTCTTGGACTTCGCTGGGGATATACGGTAAGCAAATACATAAGAATTATGGATATTCACAGGATGTTTTGGCGGAAAGCGTTTAGCCAATCAAACATGTTGAGTAAATCTGTTGAAAGCTGGGGATATACCGGAAACGTAAATATGACCAATAAAACAATACAGGGCCAACTTACTTGATGGATAGTTTACCACTATCATCCACGATCTAATCGTTTAGCATAAATGGGGATATATTATACATATATCATATATTTACATAATTATTCATGTATAAAAGCCATTTTTTGTTTCTAGAGTATCTAAGATTTGCAATGTTAGGCAACCAGAGATGATCATGATCAAAGACGGGGATTGAGTCAATCCCAGAAAAAGGGGCTCCTAGCTGTCCTAGCTGTCCTAGCTTCAATCAACAAAAGATGAGGATTTTACTTTTAACCAACCAAATGGAGAAGTTACCAACCGAAATGGGATTGGATTCAACGTATCTCCCATAAAACTATGAATTCACATGCTGAAAACATAGTGATCTCTACAGATAAGGTGAAATTCTATAAGAATTTCTATGGTTGATGAGGGCTTTGCAGACCTCCTCCTTCACGGATTTTACTGTACATACGAGGCCGATCGATCCTAGGAATAGATTTTGTGAAGTGGTTTGCTTCACCCCCATGTCACAGCAGTGTCATCGCCTTGGTTTTCTGGTTCATCAAATTGCCTATGCACGATTTTCTCAACATGTTTTTCACATGTACGCATGTATGCGTATGTATACGACATGTGTGCATTTTGTATGCGACAAATGTTTACACATGTAAATATCTATGCTATATATAAAATATATATTGATTTACATATCATATGTCCATAGATACATCCCAGGATTCATGGGAATTTCTGCCTAAGCCACGCTGAGCCGTTTGAGCCGCTCAGGCTTTTGCCGCGGTGCAGACGACAAGTTCTTTGGCCGGTGGACTCCATGGACAACGAGGATTTTTTTGTGGAGTTCACCATGGATGTTACCCTCTGGTTATGTCAAAATAGCTATTGAAAATGGCCATTTATAGTGGATTTTCCCATTAAAAATGGTGATTTTCCATAGTTATGTGAAAGTTTACCAGAGGGTAGATCATTAAGCAATCTATGATCATTGGATTGGATTAAGGGAAAATCTTAACCGGAAACCATGGGAAATTTACCATTAAATATGGGGGGGGTCCTGTAAATTTTCCCTTAAACCAACCCAGTGATATGAAATTCTATGAAATTCTATGAAATTCTATGAATCTAGATAACCAAATTTATGTTTTGATGTTTGATTTACTGTATTACTACTGTATTGATGTGGCTCTATAATAACTGGACTGTACCAAACAAAAAATACTTGATTTATAGATATTTTAGTTGATTTATCATAGTTGGTTGTTGATGAATGTGGCAAACCCATCCATCACGAGCAAGAAAAAATGGGGATAGGTTATCAAACCCATCTCTGGTAGCATTGGCGATTGTTTATTATTGAGTTTACCATATTATGGGGCTTTCTTATAATGCATTCAGGGAAAGCCCATCAACCAACAATGGTTTGGGTATCCCCACGTGCTATCTACCGCACGGATGGCTTTAGAGTTTTAGAGATTACAAGATCGTGTGAATGGCAAGATGGTTGATACTCTATATAATTATATATATACACACATAGAGATCCATATAGAAGCTCAGACATTTGCCCAGTGAATGGTTGAATACCAGACTTGTAGGTGTATTTGCCATGTTTGATCTCCGAAGAACTGGTGGCGACCGAATTCTCCAAGTGAACTGCCGATGGCGTCACGGTCACACGCACCCTGATTCTTGATTGTAAAATTCTCGAAAAGGTAAATTGCCATCACAGCTTGTATCACAGGGAACAGGAGTTCCATCTCCAGAAGGTCCCGTACATCCGAATTGAGGGCCGCGTCCAAAGATTTCACGGCACAGGACACCTGGTAAACCTGCTTGATTTATCGGAGATTTACTGGTACATAGATACATACATTATATGCATATATACATACTGTAGGTATAGATAGATAGATAAATAGATAGATAGATAGACAGACAGATAGATAGATAGACAGACAGACAGACAGATAGATAATTCGATATGTAAAGAGATCGAGAGATCGATCGATACAAAAGATAATTATATGATCAATACAAAATTATCATATAACTATATGCAATTCTATATGAATATATGATAATTATGTAGATGGACAAAAGTTCCTAGAATGGCTAGCCCACTTCAACAAGGCAGGCAGGGGGTCAACATCCACCGGACGACTGCTTCGTTCGTTGAGGCTGGAATACCACGACTGCGATGGGGACGATGTTCTGGATCCCTACTGCGTGGCAGCAGACAAACTTTCCTTCGGCTACATTGGCCCCTTGCACCCTCCAAGCCAAGTGGTTGTGTCAAATGGGATCGTTTGCTACTACTTATATTTGATTATATGTATCATAATTATCTATATAGTTATATATATATATACATACCTATATATATATATATATTGGTTATTTGATTGGGATGAACGCTTGATGGTCAGTTTCTGTTCATGATGAATGGCAGTTGGTGATAAAGTCGATAGTGGTGTGAGAATATGAAAATTCCATGACACTGCGAGGCTGCGTTTGCTTTGTCCTCAGTGACTATCGGGGAAATGGCCGCGCGTAACAATGCACCTGACATGGGCGCTGAGTAGAGTCGGGAGAAAGACAAACTATGCTGATTTGTTTGTTTAAGAAGTTCATGGCGACTGACCGGTGTCAAGGAATCAGGCCTCAATGGGCCCATTCAGCCCATTCAGCCCATTCAGCTGGATGCTTATGTTTTCTCAGTTCCAACCTGGATCATCCCACCCAAAACTGACTTCTAACATGTTACAATCCCACCTTGTATTCGTGGCATGATCCTCCTAAGGTCATGTATAGATCTTCGATTACGGTGTTTTTTTTGTCGTCGCGTCCCAAGGTTCGAAAGATGAGTGCGAGAATAATTGGCCCAACGGCCTGTGCCTTGGCCGCCTTGGCCCTGGTGACCTTGATCTTTGTGGGTCAAAATTGCAAGCCATGGCATAAGACATGGATGGTTTATGATGGTTTGGTCTTTTCAGGCTAAGATCAGGCTAGGAGTTCACATGTTGGGAACATATGACATCGAATGTTATCTTTGGTCGGTTCAGAAAAATATTTTCCGCCATGTTGAACAACCGTGTTATCCGGCTACCGGCGTTCAAAAATTGTGCGTCTCACCCCAAAAAAAAAGCTGGGAGGATGATCCCGGGCTCAAGTACACCCTCTAAATTTGATACAGAACCCCCAAAAAAATTGGGTTTGGAAGATGATGTTCCTATTGATCATAGCCAGCTTAAGGGATTCCTTGTGAAATTCAGGGGCTGCAACTCATATATTTTTCAGCAGAGGAGCCGTCGCCAGGTGCTTAAACCAAGATGAGCCCTCCATTGCCAACGACGACGAGATCGTCCCAGCATTGGAGAATGAGTCGCTTGGAGAAGGATTTTGTTCTTTTTGGTGGGAAGAACTGAGATGACTTTGATGGGCACAAGCCAATTCAAACCCCCAAAAATGACTACGTCACTACGTATATACATGTAATAAACTGATTATGATGATATATTATATGTGCGTGTGTAATGAAAGTGTCTAATTATATAAGTGGGGGCTGTCCTGGTGGTTTGGATGGTCGGAATAGAGTGCAATAGTTGTCATGTATTTGGTGGTCTCTGGTTGGGGTTGTGAGGGACATTTGTGGAAAACAAGAAATTCAGCGATTGAATTTGTGACTCCAGGCCATGGTTTTTTCCATTTTTTTGATTTTCCCTGTGGCTCATTACTGGTACAATGGTGGTCAGATTGTGCGTACAGCAGCGGTGGATTCACACCGTTTCTTTTTGCACGTTTTATCCAAGTGAATATGTCATACGTACATGTCTGCAGCCATCAGATGTTTATTACTCGACCCATTGGGGTACTCACGGGCACTCTCTTTTTCAGATTGGTTACATATCTTTGCATCATGCATGAGTCTGCACAGATTAAGCTGCTTGGACACCGGCGCTTGCGCCAGATAAAGGCTGCCCCATCGGGCCCTGCCACCAGCCCCACTCCGTTCAGGCTGACGATCATTCACTTCAACGATGTTTATGAGATGGCCGGTGTGTTGGAGGCTGGATGGAGGAAAAACAGAATGCTCATACCCGCATCACAGGTTCCCATAGGGATTTTTTGACCAAGAAATGTTATATGTGCAACATATGCACATATATGTACTGCGCATACATAGGACACAGACTAAGATAGAAGCTATTCCCAACCATTCTAGTTATGTGCCTTAAAGTTGATTTGTATGGTGACTTAGATATGCATCCAGGATTTTTTCAGTGACTACCAACATATCCTAACTATATGCATTTTATGTATATATATATTATAAATAGTTGGGGTCGTCCTGCGGCACCTGGGTCGTAAATGTTGGCAAAGTCTACCGACAGCACATTTGCAGGTTGTTCTTTTGGTATTGGAGGTCATTCCTGATCTCCTCAAGGGCTTAAGCAACTATCCCAAAATGGCCGAGCATTTCACGTTTATGAGTTATTCATCATAAGTTAGCCTCTGGCAATTTACGCAGCTATGCACAATGGCACATCAAGTTCGATAATTTACATATCAAGAATAGTGAAAATGTCTATATAGGTACCAAAGGGCATTCAGATTTAGATCGATGATTTCCCCATGATATACCCAGTATTTCTTCCATCATCCCGTCAAACCCCCACTTTTCAATGGAAATTTCAGGATCCTAAAATGGAGGTACTGTACCATCTAAGGGCATATGTTGTGGGGATATTCCCTTACATAGGCCTTATATAGGCCTTATATAGGCCTTATATTATATATGGTAGGTACCTCCATTTTAGGATCCTGAAATTCCCATTGAACTTTGTTTCACCATTTTTCCCATCAATTCATCCAGGATGGCATGCGCAAGGGGGGTATGTCACGCGCCGCCTATGTCATTGAACGCACCTTGTCCATAGGACCAAGGGGAGGTCCAAGTGACACCTCTGTGGGGGACTGCTATGTTTGCTGGGTTGATGTGTTTGCATTGGGAACATGTATGTAATGTGGGTAAAACAATAATAAACCACCCATTTGGGAATGGTGTAATACCACCTATTTATATCTATTTATGGTGATGACCGGGGGATGGTTTATTCTTGCTTTTCCCACATTATACATAAACTGTGTTTTATGTGTACATACATGTACATGTGTGTACATGGTGCGTGTTTTGTCAACTCTTTTGGAATCTCCGTGTGTCACCGCCAGCTGTCGGGACTGCAGATGGCCAGCACCTGACCCAACCCCATGCGGAATCCGTTGAGGTGCACGAAAGCGGAATCCGGATCGAACCTTTGTGGTCTTCGCAGGTGGCTATCCCAAAACAGTTGGACACCTGGAATATCCTATATGGAAATCCTTAGAGTAAAGGATGTGGTAAACACCAAACATTGTTTGAATCCTAAAGTAAAGGATGATAAGGATGTAGTATAGCCGCTAAACACCATTTAAATCCATTTAAAATGTCTCAAAAACACACACAAATGTCTGAGAAATCGGTGATACCATCTCCAATTGGGGGTGGACCCCCCATCGCGGAAACCCGACGGAAGCCCTATGAGTGATCGGGGAACCACGCGCCAAGGATTGGCCAATGATTTATCCATGTGTATCGTTAACACCTCTACTGCTCTACTTGAATTTGTCTATAGCTTCTTGGATTACCATCTGGTTATTTAACCTAGCCATAGAAAATCACCATTTTTAATAGGTAAACCATCTATAAATGGTCCATTTTCCGTGGTTATGTTAAACAACCAGAGGGTAGTTGTTCAGTTCTTTCTTGACCCCCTCAATCAGGCCCATTCGCTGGTTGAGTCCAGAAAAGGGTAACTATGTCCCAGCATTGTCCTAAAAAGATCTAAAAAACACTTTTATAAAATGAAGGAAATGACGATAAACCAATCAGATGTGAGGGATACTCCATGCTTGATCCTCTTGGGCCCACTTTTTGCGTTGCTTCCAAGGTGATTTGCTGTCACCTTCAGTTCTAAGCGATCTCTTTCAAGGTCGACAGGTGCGGATCCGGTGATCCGCGACGTATGACGCACATGTTCTGCCAATCAGTTTTTGTTTTTTTTTGTTTTCCCAGTTAGGTGTTCATTTTGGGGACCAACTCCCCTATCGGCACCTGGCATCACCTGGCGCCAAACATAGATGACTGGCGAAACATGAGGCCTCAATATCTTGGATTGGCTGGTGTGACACGAGGGCCAGTTTGAATACATTGAATATATCATTCTGGGTAAATTATAACGACCTCACTGCGACCGAACCCTGGAATCATGGTTTTTATATGGGAAATCATCCCCAAATGGCATTAATTCAGGTTAGTGAAATATTATAGTTTACCCAGATCATTGAATACTTGCAATCGGAACCTCCACATAATTGGGGCAGTATGACCCGACAGCCAGTTATGACACGTCGCATCCAGCTATTTATAATGGTTGCCCTTACTATCTTTACATATCTTTACTATTATAAAATTTATAAACGAATGGTGCCAGACTCCGGAGGCTGTGGATGTTTTGAATTATTTGAATTTGACGGCGGCATCTCTGGGCAATCACGAGCCCCTGGGCGTTGTTTCAACTACCTACCGGGGAGGTGTCCTTTGGGATGATCCAACTGGGCGTTTCGTGGGGGATCGGTGTATTTTTTGGTCTATTTCAGTGGCCGTTGTTCGGGCAAATCCATGGCAAATCCATGGCAAATCCTGCAGCCTATCCACAGCCTCTGCATATTTCTGGTGTACGTACCCTCTTGTAAACGTTGACATAACTACTGGGTATGGAAAATCACCATTTTTCAGGGGAAAACTCACTATTTCTATGGCCACTGTCCTGTGCACTGGGGATCCCACGGGTTTTTTCGCAGGTTTGATCCCAAGGGCCTTTCATCTCTGAACCCAGAATTGCGGATAGTGTATGCATATGCACACAGACACAAATATACAGTTACATATATATATATATAATATATATGTTATATATATATATGTAATATATATATATATATGTACGCACATTGTTTTAAACAAATATGTGTATATATGCATATATACATACATTGTGCTTCAGGTTGGGGAGCTAATGCTTGCTTACATGCTGTAGCAGCATGAGGTTTGACTTTGGCCTCGATGTCCTTCAGCAAAGGATGAAGGCACAGCACAGCCCCAGTTGGATGATTGTCATTACCGGTTCGCCCTGTTGGGAACTTTTTGAATCACAGAAATCCCCATGAAAACCAATAATATGTATACTGATTTATGCTGATGTATACTGTATAGCTGTAATTTATATGCTGCTCACATTGCTGCGGCGGAAATTGACACCCGTCCGACCAAGACTTGGAGGCTCCATTCGGGGCGCCCCGGCGTACACTGCCAGGAGTCGAAATTTCCGTGGCTGAACATCAATCTGATGGATGAGCACGGCCAGCGGCGCGACATCGAAACGGATTCATGCGTCGGCATATCCAAGAAGATCTGCGGGTATATACCACAAGATTGCCGCCAATGGGAAAATGGGGAGTTAAGATTGTCCGAGTGTCCTATTTTAAGATAAGACTGTACTTTGGGGGTGAAGTGGCAATTGACCAACTGACATGCTGACGTGCTGTACTGATATTTGATGAATTCAATGATTTTGAGGTACAGTTTTCCGTCTCTTCACGTGACCAATTGACCACCCCCTGGTAATTTAACATAATTTAACATATCTGTGGAAATTGACAATCATTACCATATTTAGATGATTTTCATTTGATTTTCCTATTCAAATCGGTGATTTGTGTCGGTATTGGTCGAACAACTCCAATCCGTGAAACATGGCAAAAAGCTCCAATCTCCCTGGTGGAGGTATATAGAATAATTAGAATATAGATATGTATATATGTATTTGCACAAACACACACACACACATATATATATATATACACATATGCATCTATGTATATATATATGTGTGTGATTATACATATGTGTATATATATACGTATATATATATACATATACACATATATGTGTTTGTGTTTGTGTGTGTGTGTCCATAGCTTTGTTAAATAACCACGGGATAGGAGGCAAAAAAAAACACCAGGGTGTTTTGGCACCGATTTCTCAAACTCCCGTGGAGCTTGCTGAGGCTTCTGGCTGGCACTCAGAAGCATAAGATCATAGAGACTCGGTTGAGGTGAAGCTATCAATGGAGAGGATGAATAGAGGGGTGGATAGAGGTGTTGATAGGAAACTATTCACCAAGATGCCTACTAAGACGTTCTTTTCCCAGGTTTATGTTGAATAGATGTGTCACCTCCTAGCAAAAACAGATCGAACATGTGTCATTGATGACAACTGGTATGCCATTTCCCGGGAGGGCATGACGGCCTGGATCTGCGTGCCCTGGTGCTTGCTACATAGCCAGGATTGCCACATGGCTGTTTCCTCGGGTCAGGTGGGATGGCACACCCATCGCTAAAAAGAGGTTCCAGGGGCGTGGCTTCGGGGTTGGGGGCAGGGACAACAAATGACAATAAGGAGTCCGACTGTAGAATATTTTTTGTATGATTTTGGGAGAGGACTCAACGCAGAATTTGCCAAAGGGGTGTTTAAAATCAGTCTGCATTATTTGCCCTTGCTGATTCCAGTTAAAGCAATATTTCAAGTCCTCCACGGCTTTTGAACATGTGTTTCCCCCTCATGAACTCCAAGCAACATCATAGGTGCGGGCAAGAAATCTGTCCAAAAAGTATCAAAAATTAGGGTGCTCCATTACTGCACATGGATTTTTTGTCATGGTCCTTGGCCCTTGGGCCAGGGGTATGTGATATCATATTGGTTCTATCTCCCCATTTCAGGAAACTTATGCTAAGTCAAAACAAAAAAATGATTCTTAAAGGTGATGGTTCCTATAGGTGGCGCTTGTTCACTTTACTTTGGATGCTTTAACTTAAGGTTTAAGCAATGTTTAACCAATGGCCATCCATTCGTCCATCCATTCGTTTCTGGTCCCGCGCTGGCCCCGAGGATTTCCCTTTCGCACCGCGCTGGTCCCAAGAGCCCAACACCAAACAGTCACGGCTCTGTATATTTGGCGCAGCTGCTTGGTGGCTACTGATTTAGGGGACCCAGATGGACCCCGAGTTTTGATGAGTTTTGCGGATCAAAAAGTTGTTCCCTTTTTAGAAGATAAAATAGATTAAGATAGGGCTGATATCTTTCTTTAGAAACCTGAAACATCCAAATTTGGGCCGACGAATTCTAGGCAGTTGAATGGGGTCTCTCGATAGCAGCTGTTTGACATGTTCGATTTACCTCCATCAGGGATCATTCAGAAGACCAGATGCAGAGCCTTCGCCACGTTTGAGCGGAGCCTAGAAGCCAAATTCCGCGACAGCCTGAGGCTTACAATCTGGTGGAGACACTTTACAAAGACAAGGAGACGCGATGGCAGGTGAGAACCCTTACAATTCAAGCCCAAAAGGGACTTGTTGATTGGTTTCACATGGCCATGGCTTCTGTAGACTCGTTGTGTTCCATATGTTCCAGGTTCTTTTCCATTGTTTTCTTTGCTTTCCATAGTATCAACCTTGAATGTTTGTTCACCCCTGGGCTGTTTCCACGCTTATATAGCTCCGTAAACATCATAGTAACCCCGTAACCTCCCAAAAAATAGAAAAAGAAACAATCCTATACCAAGAAGATGGGTATAGTAGCATCCTTCAAATTTTTACCTCCAAATAGTTGAATTATGTTGAATTATTTCGTTGTGTTTTTTCACAAACCCGGGGTGAACATGCCCCAGCAGTTTTGATGACTTGGTTCCAGGACCGGGTGACCCATCGAGACCTTCAGGAGGCCGAGGATTTTCAGTTCGCCCTAGCAACTGCAGCAACTGTCCTTGTGAGGCATCCCTTGAAGAAGCCAGAGAATTGCGGGAGAAGCATCACTGCCAAGTGGTCCCTGGGTAGAATGGAGGCGATCATGACATTGGTTCAAGAGAAGAAAATACCTTTGCATTGATTTCGCACAGACACTCCCCAAAAAAACATGATTTCCAGCATAGATGTCCTTTTCCCATTGGTTGGTTGATTAATAGAGGGGTTTGTTTATCCCTTTAACAACAGGTAAATGATGATAGATGGTATACCAAACCGGCCCCTCACTTTTAAAAAAGGACATTATTGATTTCCAGTAGGTTTTCACATCAATGAGGTGATGCTTTGGCTAGAACACCTTGAGCATGTCATGTGTTGCTGCATATCTCGCTGCTGGAGCCTATCATGACTTGTCATCCCAAGGCTCGCCCCAAGGCTCCATTTTGATTCACCGGGCTGTGGGGGTACCATTCCATTGAAGCAGCAATTCATGTCTAATGAACCAGGGCAGATCTTAATCCGCAGTTGACCTTAGTCCAATAAGAAAACCCCGCCATCCCCAGCCCCCTAGAGATTCTTAGAGTTTTTTTTGTCCCAGTAAAACTCATGTTTCCATTGTTGTCATGAGGTTTTATAGATGATTTTCCCATTAATACAGCTCCAGCCCAGGCCCCAGCCCCCAAGGTCCTGGCGTTGACGCATCAGTTCGCAAAGGACGACTGCGCGTTGGCCAAAGCCGCAAAAGAAGATGTGGATCTGATCCTGGGAGGCCAGGTTTGTGGGTTTCTTCGGGAAATCTTTGGGAAATACTTTGGGAAATTGCAATCAGTTTTCCCCAAAGAATTCTCCCATTATCCCGGCAAGAGTCTTGAGACCCCAAACAGTGTGGGGGAGTGGGAGGATAATGTATCATAATGTTGATGATGAGGATGATATGATGAGGATGATGATGATGAGGATCATGTTGCGGACGATGATGTTGAGGATTATGATGTTGAGGATGAGGATGATGAGGTTGAGGAGGACGACCGATCCCAAGACCGGGGACGACACTTTTGCAAGCGTGTGCAGTCGAAATGCAGGCGGACATTTCATTCACAAGGGCCACTTCGTGCGAGAATTTACAGGTAAAATGCCGCAGACCAAGACCAGGGACCACACTTTGTGCGAGCCTGCGCAATCGAAATGCACGCGGACATTTCACAATCTGGTGGTTCCAAGTGATCCCCTTGCCATATACTCACGCCCACACACATGTATATATATATGCAATATGCATAGTTTGTTTGTTCTTTGTTTTTATTTATGCATTTATTTTTAAAAAAATTAATTATTTGTTTGTTTTGATACATGCTTAAATGTGTGTGTGTACGACAACCTAATTGATGGTGTGATGGGACATAATTATGCATTTATGACCAAAGGGGAGTTTGTTATAGTAACATGTGTTTATTGTAACACTTTCATGTTTTTACTCGTCTGTACAGGTCGTTTTTTTTGGTGTCAATCTGGTGCCAAGAAGCTTGCAACTTATGCACCAGGTCACGATCACTTCACGGACTTGCGCTCGGATTGCGGACACGCAACCTATTTGAAGGAGTGGAACTGTTAGGAGTTCTTGGGTACCCCAGGCCTGGGAAATTTGGTTAAAATAACCCTATGAAGTGAAGTGCTCCCATTTCTTATGCATAATTCATAATATATATTTATAATTATATAAAAATATATATATATATATATTTATTTATAGTATTACACACAGACCCCGAGGTTTGCCCAAGCCCAGAATAGCGTAAATTACAAGGATTATTTGTTCACACTATACATCTAATATGAATTTCCCACCCCCGTTAAACTTCTACATTCATTGAAGATCTTCAATAAGGGTTTAATTCTCCCACCCCGGTAAACTCTTACATTCATTGAATTTCATTGAAGATCTTCAATAGGGGTTTTATTTTCCCAGCCCCGTTGAACTTTTTACATTCATTGAAGATCTTCAATAAGGGCTTAATTCTCCCACCCTCGTTTAACTTCTACATTCAATCAAGATCTTCAATAAGGGTTTTACTCATGTTGTTTATGTGGAGAATATCGGTGATCATCACCATCACCATCACCATCACCATCATCATCATCATCATCATCGCCACCACCACCACCACCATCATCATCATCATCATCGTCATCATCATCATCATACCTTGCGAGTCCGGGCAAACCTCAGGGTCTTGCCGTAATATGTTTATTAGTATTGATTGATTTGTTCTTGTATACTACCGTTACATATGTGGAATTTCCTTGGTTTAATGGGTTTATAGCCATTTACTAGTTGGGATGCAAATCCAAGTCGAATCCAGCCTGTGTACTTTCAGAGGGTCGGATGATGTCAAATGGACACCCAACACGTCGCTGGATCCTGCTACCAGCGACCTCTTTGGCCGACCTCACACGAATAGCCTTCAATCTGATGTTTTGGTGCTGTGTTTGTTTGATATAAATATACCCCCTAGAGTTTCCTCTGCAAAATCCCAACCGGTAACGGCTGTACGGCTCTACAAAGGGATTTTGTAGTAGAACTATTTTAGGGAATATGGGCATGACTCTCATTGAATGGTATTGACAGGTGTGGTGCAATATGCTTTGGATTTTTGACTTTGTAATTAGTGGCCAGTCTGGTGCGCAAGCGCTAAAAACACTAGGCACAGATGAAAAAAAATGCGGAATGGGGTAGCAGCGGCGGTCAAAAAGGCTGCAGGCAAAAAGTAGGGTAGGAATTTATGAAGGCCATTCATGAATCCCGGCTGGTGGCATGTCATGCACAGATTTGGAACTATTTCGTTCAGTCTAAAAGAACTAAAAACACCGATTGGTGTAAATCACGTGACCAAAAAAGTTTGGTCAACATTCCTTCGTGAGTGTGTTTGAACGGTTTTGTATGGTTTTGCAAGAATTTGTTGTTTTTCCGACTTTTTAATTTCTGCAGGGTTTCTGATAGCCAGGGAAGGGCAACATCCCACCCGACACCACCCCTTGTTCGATTTGCAAGTGCCAGGAAAGGGTAACATCCCACCCCGCCCCACCCTTTGTTCAACGTGTATATGTGCCAGTGTTTTTGTGCCATTCTTGCTTCGCAAGTGCCAGGGAAGGGTAACATCCCACCCCGCCCCACCCTTTGTTCAACGTGTATGTGTACTAACCTTGGTTTGCAAGTACCCGGGAACGTTGACATCCCACCCCACCCCACCCCTTGTTCAACGTGTATGTGTGCTAGTGCTTTCTTGGTTTGCAAGTGCGATGGAGCGTTAACATCCCACCCCATCCCTTTTCTTGTCTGGATCCAAAAGGGGCTCGAGTCGCAAGTGATCGATTTTTCGAGTCGCAAGTGACATATATGAAATGTAAATGACGCGGGGTCGCAAGTGACAAATTTCGGAGCAGCCCCGCCGTTGAGGGCTTGGATTTTGTAATTGTAGAGAATGCAGGGTCTGATTTGGCCGATGTTTGTGATTTTGATATTTTGTAGAGGGCCTCCCCCACACTTTTTCATTTTGCATCTACAAAATCCCAGCTGCCAACCCCACCCGAATTGCAGAGGTGTCACATGAGTTATAATCCAAAAGAAATCAAAGGAGATTTGCCTGGATTTGTGGCAGGCGGATTCCGATCTCAAGACGCAGTGGGTCATGACTGTACTGTTGACAGATGAAGGGACCGCAGAGCCACTGGGCAAAAAGAAACAACTCCAGATGGAATGAATCCGGGGCAAACTGGATTTTTATCGCATGATAGCACGGTAATCTTAGTACGATTGATGATCGGTGATGGCACTACTAGTATCATAAGCTGTTAGTTTGAATGTGATGCCATAATAATTGCCATCAATATGATCATGTTAATAATACGGGCAAACATCTCAGTTTGCACGAGGCATTATCCAAACACTGCAAATAGTCTGGCAGTCCTGAAAAGCTCAAGCAGGGGACTGGCGCACCCAAGTCTATATATATATATATATTTACATAATATACAGTATACCGTATACATACAATTCACTCGTATTAGTATTATTCTATTGCTCTAGTGACGATGCAAAGCCGAAAGTCAAATCCAATATCAAAATAGAGGTCAGTTATGTCTTTTTTGGGGGCGTTACTATGATACAAGTTTGAAAATGGATGTCTTTCAACTTTGGAAATTTCAAGACATTTGGACATGGATGTTGGATGATTTAAGAATTTAGTTCTCAACCGTTGAATTTTGCCCACCAGGTCCATTGAAGGAAAGTTGCTGTCCTTGACCCTTGGCTGTGCCTGGGAAGGACGGTGGATAGCCAGCAGATCAACGAAGTGGCCCAGCACGAGTCATGTATGTTCCACACTGAAGCACCACATGATTATTTAATTGTGAAATCATATTTGATGCTCAATAAAAGTCCTAGACAAATGTTTGCCAAAATATATATATATGTATATGTGTGTGTGTGTGGTAAGATTATGACTATATGTAACAGCCTCAAAGATCTTTGAAAGATATACACCCGTATCAATCCACAACAAATACGAATCCACCAGCCAGCGTGTTGTTTGTCTTTCAGATCACCATGGCATGGTGTCAAGATCTAAGGACCGACTCTGATCCCTTTTCACCGTCAGTTCATGACAAGGTGGTGCACTGGGAGGAGAGGGGCCAGCAGGAACTTGGTCACTTGGTGTGGATATTTTGAGGGGCATGGGCTGGCAGGAGGACGCTTGCTAAATAGAGTTCTCAGGTCGTTTGAGAATGTCACAGCAAGTATCATGCCGTTGTATATATACATATATACAATATATATATATATATTCATATAGTTGTATATGTATGTATTATAGTAACCCACAAGAAGATTTTGACTAAAGCTGTGGTAAATGACATTTCTGTCATTTTGGGTTGATGTTTATCATATGTACATACACGTTTAATTCTTATGCTATACTACCAGTACCCGATGTCAGTTCAAAGATTGTCTTGGGACAGTTGAACAGGGCAGCCGGGTCTAATTTCAAGGAGAAACACATCAGAGCGTCTATGGATTTATCAGATTGTGCGTTAACGAGGGTGGGGCACCAGCTAGCTGCACACCCAAAACTTAAAGTGGGACCCCAAAACAGTGGGACAACCATTTTGCCAAATCTACTTTTTGTGGATTTCAGGATCCTAAACCTGTAAATTTTCAATACTTGGAGTATTCCCTCAGTTTTGGGTGCTGATCCAGCTGAGGCAAAACCATTGGCTGCACCAATGTGTCCCTGGACGCTCGGGAAAGCCAAGTTCGACAGAAAGAGAGCCGCGGCGCCAACAGAACATGGTTTTTCCGCAGAGAGGAAGGTCTCAGGAATCCCAAAAATAATTTGGAAACCATCAGGAAGAGAAGCGAACATCAAGATAATTTTCCAAATTCATTTTATTGAATATACTTGGCAATGTTCAATTATTTACTACATTTTACGGTGTCTGAGCTCTGTAATAATCAATACAAGCAATGAAAACTATCCAGAGATGGCCAGAATGGACACTTCCATTGACTGTCAGGGGATCGCGTTTTATTCTCTGAATTTCTGACTGACTTTTTGCTGTCACAATTAGGACGGTCATTGGCAATTTCTTCACAGATGCGGTGATGGGTATGCACAAGACAGATGCTGGGACCCAAGGTAGCGATGCCTTGTGGAAAACACCTTTTTGTTCCTCCAACATGTGCACGGAATTGTTTTGAAAAGCGTACCCAAATCATAAAAACTAGCCCAGATTGTTCGTTTTGAGAAATTTCACGAGCGTGGTCAATTTGACTTTTAATTGATCCCATGTAGAAAACAGTTTCAAAATCAAGGTCCAATTTGAAGGTTCTACCCCTTGATAAAGAAAACTTGTTAACCCTGGGGTGTTTTTAATTAGGTTCCGTTTTTAAAACCAAACATTTTTGAATTTTTAAATAAGGTTCAGGTGTTAAAAGTAATGTTCAGGGAAAGCTTCGAAATCCAATGTTTGACAATACTTGAATCAGATTTTACAAAGGAATTTGGTCGATTTTAAAATCGAAACTTTTAGTTTTGTCAATTAAGATCTGAAATTTAGTATTGGGGAAAGCTTCGAAATCCAGTCTTTGACAATACACATTTTGATCAAATTCTAACAAGGAGCTTGATCGATTTTGAAATCGAAAATGTTAGTTTTTTTAATTAAGATTTTTTGTTTAATCACGGAAGCTAGCGGTAGCTAGCTGAGTTACTCTTGCTTCAGCAAGGGGAGGGGCAGGCCTGAGTCCAACACAGTGATTTTTCACTTGAACCCCCCCCTCCCCCCCCCAAGCTCCCGGGGCATTTTGAAGCAGTCTCGGAAGCAGATGGTCACGGGCTCGAATCCTGCCAGGGCCGTCCCTTTGTAAATCTCTAGCTCAGGATTTGTTTTTTTTCCTGTCCATTTGATGTCCGCCGACACTGCCCAGATTTAAGCCACATTCAAATTATAATTGGGGATGGGGCCCGTCACCGTCTTCTTACGTTCAGATGTTTTGCGACTTGCAACGCGAGCTTAGATGTTGTTCGGGTGCGCAAGATGTCTCACCAGCACATTCGGCTCGCTATACTTCTTTCTGGCTCGGGTCACGACTGTGTCGATTTGAGCCCCATTGAAAATCATAATTTTCGATGGGGCCCAAACTTTATAGAGTCACCATCTTCTTTGGTTCACATGTTCCAAACTTTCTAGAGGCACCATCTTCTTTGGTTCTGCTGTTTTCCGTCTTGCAACGGACGCCTACATGTTGTTCGCATGCGCAAGATGCCTCACCAGAATTTGGGCTCCATAGCGTTCTTTCTACCTCAGGTCAACACTGTGTCGATTTGAGACCCATGGAAAATTATAATTTTTGATGGGGCCCAGACTTTGTAGCGTCACCCTCTTCTTTGCTTCAGATGTTTTACGACTTGCAACGGAAGCTTCCTGATGGTTCCGTTGCGCAAGATGCCTCACCAGAACATTAGGCTTCCAGACTGTGTCGATTTGATCCCCATCGAACATTCTGATTTTGAGTGCGCCCATGGAAATTTATACTTTTTGATGGGGCCCGAACTTTATGCTGTCACCATCTTCTTTGGTTAATACTGGCAATTACTTGGGGTTAGGGTGGAACTCTTCCACAAGATGCCTCACCAGAACATACGGCTCCATAAATTGTTTCTACCTCAGGTCAGCACTGAATAGTTTTGAGCCCCATCAAAATTATAATTTTGGATGGAACCCAAAATTTCCCCGGTACCAGGAACTTCTAACAGTTTGGCAGTCCGCCCAATAGCATTCTTTGATCCTCGGTCCAATCAAAAACATTTCTTGATAGGGGCCTAGGGGCCCTTTTTTTCCACTACCCATGTTCTTTGCGTCACATGTTATAGGACTGCAAGCTGAAAATTACACTTCTTCTGCGACACCCTCTTGAATCCTTCCATATGGATCACTGTCATATACCCTTCCCTGCATGTTTCCGAGTTCACCTCACCTAGTTCCACATTCATATAACCTTTAGCTTTCGTTCACCCCCCCCTGGGCCTCAAGTATTACGGGAAAGCTTCGAAATCCAGTTTTTGACAATAAATATGTTAAGCAGTTGTTTAAAGGAATTTGATCGGTTTTGAAATCGTAAATGATAGTTTCTCGAATGAATGTTTCTAATTCCATATTAGGGACCAGCTGCCCCCCCGAATATTAAATGACCTTAATTAAAAAAGAAAGGCCCCTAGGTTTTATTATTTAGGGAGGGGGGGCGTTTGATGTTAGGGCGACGGGATTACATACATAATCGTTTATGTAAATATATATATATGTGTGTGTGGTGTGATATGGAATAGAATGTAATGGAATGGTATGGTATGGCATGCATGGATGCATGCATGCATGGATGTATGCATGCATGCATGCATGTATGCACTTACTTGTGTATTGTTATGTTATGTCGCGTTCTGTTTTGAAACCTAATGTAATGTAATGTATGTAGGTATGCATGCATGCATGCATGTATGTATGTGTCTTTGTATGTGAATATGTATGTAATGTAGGCAATAGTTGTTATTCTAATGCTCATGGCAACGGCAACAGTAACGGTAATGGTAGCCGTGATGGTAATGGTATCGGTAATGGTATGTATGTGTGTATGTATGTATACATATATAGAATCACATAGATACATATAGATGGATATAGCCCATCTATTCAAGTGTATACCACTCATATTGTGCAATCATGGTGGGAGCTTCCCATCCGTAGACCTGGCCATTCGCCAAGGATGTGGTCTTAATTCCAGGCGGCACCATCCGAGGGGACAAGGCGGGGCTGAAAGATTGAAGTTGGGAAACGATCCCACTAATCAAAGGAAGTTTAATTCGAAGACTTCCGGGTTACGTACGAATGTCCAAAGGCAGTCTTGTCATCATCATCATCATCATCATCACCATCATCATCATCATCACCATCACCATCATCACCATCATCACCATCATCATTTTCATCATCATCACCATCACCATCATCATCATCACCATCACCATCACCATCCCCATCGTCATCATCACCATCATCATCATCATCATCATTTTCTTCTTCATCATTAGCACCATCACCATCATCATGCCATCATGCCATCATGTCATCACATCATCATGCTATATCATATCAACAGGTTGTGATCAAGAGATATCAAGAGCAGCTCGCACGTGGGAACAGTAGAGGAGAGTAACAGTTCGGGAACGGGCGAATGAATTCACAGGTGAAAACACTCTCGGGCGTGAAACCTTTGTTTTTTCGGGTAATGAAGTTGTCGACAAAAAGTGCACGGCACTATATTTGCACTCCAAAACCGCAAAAGAATGGTGGGATCGGAGCAGTTTTGGAAGATGAGGTCGGCAAAATGTGCACCCGACTGTCGCGAGAGTTCGATTTTTTAAAAAAATGAAAAAATGCATATGCTCGGAGTAGTGCGGCATCGCATTGACAGCGCTGCGCGAAGGTTGCTTGATTTGGTGCAATACTCCTCCTCTGCGTCTTTGCAACCGGCTGCAACAAAACTTATTGGCACGGCTGCGCGCAGCAAAGCATTAGTGATGCTGCGACGCTCCTGCTATTCGGGATTGCAGCTGGGGGTCTCCAAAGGCATCGTAACAGCTGCGCGGAAGGTAGTTTCTGAGCACCATCCATTCTTGTGCTCGGCGGAATTACAGCTGAACGTGGCAGTTGCAAAGTGCACTTTAACAGCTGCGTGAAGAGAAGAATTGGGTTGCCGACAGAAGAGGTAACTGAGGCAGCCTAGAGCAGGGTCAGAGAAGAAGTAGCCTAGATAAGAAGCTGCTGAAGTAGCTGAGAGAAGAGGTACTTCAGCAAAGCGGTCGCTCAGTGAAGACGTAGCTCAAAAAAGAAGTTTCATCACTGATTCATTGATTCATCGACTCACTATTCATTGATTCGCTGAATCATTGGTTCATTGATTCGATTCACTGATGCACCGACTCACTAAATCACCCGTTCAATGATTCATTCGCTGAATCATCGAATCATCGATTATTTCGGTTCGTTTGTTCGTTGATTCATTCATCGACTCACTCATTCACTGATTCATGGTTTCATTGATTCACCGAATCACTGATTCATTAACTCATGAGTTCACTCATTCTTTGATTCATTGGTTCATTATTGCTTCATTCGGTCAGTTGTGCATGGATTCTTTCACTTCAACAGTTCACTGCTTCCGCATCGCAAGAACCTTGATTTCTTATAGCCTTTTCACTTTTTCGAAGCTTCCGCCCCAGCACGGGCCGGGCACTACCTGGACCAGGTATAGGCATGATTTACACCTTCTGTATCTTTTTGATGGCTACTGTGCATAATTACCCAATCAACAAGTGTCACAAGTGTCACAAGTGTCACGGCATGAGTGAGACATGATAGGCATGTAGATTATGCCAAGCATTTTCCAGCCGGTCATGGCAGGTTTTTCCTGCGGGAAAGCTTTCAAAGAAGTCCGTGACGGAGATGTCGCCAGGCTGCTACAGTCAGGGCCCGGGCCTTTCAGCAGCCAAGATGCGGATTTGATCATAGACAACAGAGGTTTAATAAGGGAATAAGGGCATTGGCTTTGTTCAGGGATGGGGCATGCCCAAAGATCGCTACTTTTCAATTTATTAATGTGGACAATGGTGATAAAGCAGTGCCTCATTATTGGATGTACCAAATTGCGAGGCCTCATGGGGCTTGCAATATTTATCTGATATGTGGCCTTTACGTAGTTATTCAACTTCAGCATGTGGTTCCTCTTTTTCACATCTTGGCCTTGTGCTTTTTGAGTTATGTTGTTTAGATGATGCTGTTTTTCTTTTAATAGCGATTCTTTTTCGTGAGACTTTTAGTAGTATCTTGTCAGTTGCTCGATCACTATATTAGACATACATGGATGCAGCTGCAAAACCTCTGAAGCCTTCATGGGAGAGAGAGAGAGAGGGAGAGAGAAAGATAGATAGCTAGATAAATATATATATGTAGATATAGATATTATCTTTGTAGATAGGTAGATAGATAGATAGAGATAGAGATAGGGAAAGAGAAAGAGAGAGAGAGAGAGAAAGAAAGATAGATAGGTAGGTAGGTAGGTAGATAGATGGAGAGCGAGAGAGAAAGAGAGATAGATAGCTAGATAGATAGATAGATAGAGAGAGAGAGACAAAGATAGATTGATTGATAGATTGATAGGGGGGAAGATAGATAAATAGATAGATAGATAGATAGATAGACAGGTAGATAGGTAGATAGGTAGATAGGTAGATGGATAGATAGATGTATTGTACACGCTACTCTTTGACCTTTTCACCCTGCAGCGCTTTCAAGTTCTTCAATATCGTGCATTATTTCTTGAATGCATCGCAGGCCTAGGCTTGGCTTTGGTCCATCTTTTGTTTGATAGACAGCAACAATATTTCAACATGTAAGATTATCATCAATTATCTGTATGATGAGCTTGCGATTGGGTTGCGCACTGCCTTTCGGCCTTTCGGAGGATGCCTTGCCTTTGCATCTCACCTTGTGAAAACAAATTGGGGACTTCATCCAAAAAGCGGGTTAAATGGTTACAGGCCATCAAAACAATCCATTCCTACAGCCCAAATCAGCCAATTATTGGTGGAAAATGTCATCTCCATCTCCAGCCACTGCGCAGTGACAGAGCAGTGCTGAGGCACCCATTTGGCAACTCAATTGTGAAGCTGTGGGTGAGAGCGGGTGACATCAAGCTACTTGACTGGCACATGATCCAACAAGAACTGCGAGTTGTAGGTGTATATTTAATGGTGAGATGAGTGATCTTGATTTATGCTGTGAGGGAACTCTTGTTTGATCTATTTTCAGCATTTGCTGCGGACTCAGAGGCATGTCTGTTCAATCCCTTACCAAAATTGTGATTTTACAATTCAAACTGCAAGGTTAAGGCTGAACGGATGATTCTTCAAAGAGAAGGGCAGCACACCAAGCGACGCACAGACCCTATATATATATATATATAGTGTATTCTTTATGCGCCTTTCTTGTAGCTGACCTTCTACAGTCACCTTGAACTTGTGAGGCCAGAATTGCATTGTTCACCCGCATCCAAACCTAACACCTCACAGTTAACACTCTCAAGACTTGGATGGTAGATCCAGTATGTGCTGTGAATTATTTGGGATCCTGGGTAGCAAGTCCGCTCATTGTGACGATGCCATGTGGTCCCATATGGTCCAATGGGTTTTGACTCATTCATGACCCCCATAAATCCCAAACCCCCATAAATCCCAAACCCCCATAAACCCCACAAATCCCCATGATTGGATCCCCATGTCATGTCCTGCGTGAAATCATGACACCCCCATCTGCTTAAGTCCCCTTCGCTGATCCATCGATGCGCGTGCTTTTGAGGACATACATCGATGAAGAGCTGGAATGTTTTGAGTCCTCCTGCGGCCGGTTCCTACATGTGGCAGGTTACCTGGATGGAAAATGAAGGAAATTGGTGCCGCAACTTGGGAGGCCGGGATAGCAAGCTCATGGTTTCGTGGAAGGGTTGTTCAGAATATGTGTTGCATGACGTGTTGCGTGGACATTCCTGAAATCATTACCGTACTCTAGATCATTTTGTTCTTCAGCGCTCAGAGGCTTGAAAGGCTTGAAAGGTATCTCTGACCTATGGTCGGCCTGCATCAAGCAGGAAACGGGCATCCTCCAGTGCCGGAACAGGTCATTTATTTGGGCTTCCATGCTCCCTAGCAGTATCACTTGATGGATGTCTCAGCACCTCCCAGTTTGGGAGGAGAGCCATTCAAATTTGAAGTATTTCACAGAAGCAGTTTCTTCTTGAAGTTGGTTTAACTTTCGGGGTATATAGATTAAGGTGGCTGACATGTAGCCATTATGGAGCGAGAAGATGCTCAGCCCGAAATTCTGTAGCCCCATTTTTGGGGTATCTAAGGTTATGGCTCATGAAATGATTTGTTCACAATTTCGTACCTCAACCCTGGCCATGCTTTGGGACCCAGGACTGCAATACACCTTCGACCCGAAGGCGTCAAAGGGTCATCGGGTGACGCGCTTGCGCTACGCTAACGGCACAGCGCTGAGGGAGGACAAAGAACTCACCGTGGCCATGATCGATTACTTCTATGCCAAATCGGATCCCCGGAGAAAGCACATTTTTTGGGTGGATGGGTTGGTGAATGGTGAGTGGTGTCATTCTGCTCTATTGTATATACTTTCCATCCAGCCTTGTAGGCGATGAACCCGAACCCAGGCAAAAGTGGCGATCTAGCTCCAGTGGATATCTGTCCAATCGCGCTACAGCTGGGTATAAACCTCTTGCATGCAACAGATGCATAGCTATTTGTAATCATAGGAAGCTTAGAAGTCCAACTTGTGGTGAGAACAGTCAGAGAAACAGAGAAGAGAAAGAGTCAGAAGAGAGAGAGGGTCAGTCGAAAGAATATCAAGGTGCGCAGAAAGGTAGGTAGAACAGTCGCGAAACATTGTGTTTTTTCCATTGTTTTGTGGCTCCGGAGGGTCGAAGAGTAGCTGCGGAGCCATCTGGTCGTATGAGAGATCGAAAATTGCACGCCGCTGTGGCGCGAAGCACCTTTTGAAGTCAATTTTTTTAATTTTCCTTTTTGAGCACTTTTGGAAACTGAGATAAATGCACGCCGCTGTGGCGCGAAGCAAATTTCGAAGTCAAATGCCCAAAACACTGCATGTTTGGGGTACTTTTGGAATTGTGCTGCTCAAAAAGCGCACGCGGCTGTGGTGCGAAGTACATTTTGAAGTCAAAATGCTAAAACTCCTCATGCTCGGAGCACGTTTGAAAGTTGAGATGTTCAAAAAATGCACGCTGTTGTGGCGCGAAGCACACTTCCAAGTCAAAATTTTAAACACCGCATGCGGCTGTGGCGCAAAGCACATTTGGAAGTCAAAATGCTGAAACCACTGCGTGGTGAGACGTTGAAATAGTGCACACGGCTGTGGCGCGAAGCAAATTTGGAAGTCAAAAGGTTGATTGAAAACATTGCGGGTTTGGAGCGCCCTTGAGTTGAGATGTTGAAAAAATGCACGCTGTTGCACATTTCGACCACAAAAGTGTTAAACACTGACAGTCTCAGACCACTTTTGGACGTTGAGATGTCCAAAAAGTTCACGCGGTTGTGGGGCGAAGCACATCTCGAAGTCAAAATGGTCAAAACACACCACGTTCGGACCACTTTTGGACGTTCAAGCGTCGTTTTTCGTGGCAGGATCTGCAAACATGCAGTTCATGTGGCACGCGCAGTTCAAGAGACATATGGGGCAGTCATTTTTTGGAGGTCCGGGAGCAGATTTCCTGAGGGGTGCCTTTTGGAGCATCAGATCATCAGGTTTGCTAAGATGATCTTGTGTCACAGGTGCGGCACCTCACTTTTTTGTGGCAGGCGCAGTACTTTAGAGAGATGGGACAGAAAAATCGAATACGCATTGCTATGAGGCCGTCAGCTCAGCATTGAGTTTTTGAAGGAAGTCTAGCAGAATTGCTTCGTTTTTGACGTTGTCAAGTGCAAAAATGGAGGAAGCCTTACACAACTTCATCGTTTTGGACCAAAAGTTTTGAAGCTGTGAACTTTCACTTTTTGGGGATGTCTCGCAGAATTGCTTCGGTTTGGAGCTGTGCACATCCATTTTTTGAGGAAGTCTCGCAGAATTGCTTCGTTTCAGATAGATAGATGGATAGAATAGAATTGAGGTGAACTGCATTGATATCAAATGACAAGAATTAATAGACTAGATAGACTAGATAGAAAAGAATAGGATAGGAATAGAATAGAAATAAATACGGTGGAATAGAACAGAACAGGATAGGATATGATTGGTATCTAGGTCGACAGGTAGATAAACAGGCAGGTAGATAGACAGATAGACAGATAGATAAGCAGGCAGATAGACAGACAGACAGATAGATAGATGATAGATTGGATGGATGGGTGGATGGATGGGTGGAGAAATGGATAGATGGATAGATGCATAGATGGAATAGATGGGTTGGATAGATTAATAGATTAAATAGATTAGATAGGTTAAATAGATCCAGTAGACTGGTAGATAGATAGGATAGCATAGGGTAGGGTAGGACGGGACAGAAAGAGAGAAAGAATATACTAGAATAGGATAGGACAGGATAGAATGCAATAGAACAGAAAAGAACAGAATAGAATAGAGTAGATAGAATAGATAGGATAGATAGATAGACTGGATAGAATAAATAGAATAGGCACTATAGATAGACATGGTAGAAATAAATAGAAAAGATAGAAATGGAGAGAATCGATGGACTGGATAGAATAGATAGAATAGAATAGGGAAATAGAATAGATCGATAGATCGGTAGAGAGATACACAGATACACAGATCGACAGGTAGACAGATAGACAGATAGGTAGATAGACACATAGATGGATAGTTGTATAGATAGATGGATAGGTGGATAGATGGTTAGATGGATAGGCAGAAAGATGGAAAGAACAATTTCATCGATAGATAGACAGATAGATAGGTAGAATAGAATAGAATAGAATAGTATAGAAAAGAAAAGAATAGCTTAGAATACAACAGAATAGAATAGACAAGAAACTGAATTGAATTAAGTTGAATAGAATTGAGTTGAACAGAATGGAATGGAATAGAATTGTACTGAATAGAATGGAATATAATAGAATAGGATAGGAATAGACTTGAAATAGAATAGAATAGAGTAGGATAGAATAGAATAGAATAGGACAAATAGATAGGTAGATAGGTAGGTAAACAGGCAGATAGATAGACTGATAGATAGACAGATAGACATACAGACACCGAGAGAGAGAGAGAGATTCAGAGAGACGCAGGGAGACAGAGAGAGAGAGAGCAAGAGAAATTACTTTACTTCGTGTGATCCCCACCATGACATTTATACATTTTCTTACTGGCAAATCTTCTGGCATTCTATCTGACATATCTTCTGGCATTCTATCTGGCAAATCTTCTGGCATTCTATCTGGCATATCTTCTGGCATTCTATCTGGCAAATCTTCTGGCATATCTTCTGGCATTCTATCTGACATATCTTCCGGCATTCTATCTGGCATATCTTCTGGCATTCTATCTGACATATCTTCTGGCATTCTATCTGACATTCCATCTGGCATATCTTCTGGCATTCTATCTGGCCGTTGAAGTCTGGCAGTGCCCACTGGGATCTGGAGCTCGCGGTTGAGGTCCGGCAGTGCCCACTGGGATCTGGAGCTCGCGGTTGAGGTCCGGCAGTGCCCACTGCGACCTGGAAGTCGCAGTTGAGGTCCGGCAGTGCCCACTGCGATCTGCAACTCGCGGTTGAGGTCCGGCAGTGCCCACTGGGATCTGGAGCTCGCGATGGAGGTCCGGCTGTGCCCACTGGGATCTGGACTGCGAGGAGGAGGCAGCGGGTGAGGCGGCGGGTGAGGAGGCGGAGGAGGCAGAGGAGGCGGAGGAGGCGGAGGAGGAGGAGGAGAACAGCTCTGTTTGGCTCTAACAACCCTCACCTGGCAGGTGGGGAAAAAAAACAGAACCTTAACCACCTTTCGATCCGTCAGTTCGCTCTGCCATCACTGCATCTCATCACAACAAAACTTCCGTCACCGCCTTGTGTGGCACTACTGGTATCAGATGTGTATATATAATTATATATAGAGAGAGAGAGAGAAGGAGAGATTCATAGGGATGTTTATAGAATTACTTGGAAAACCGTATGCTTTCATATTTTTGGACATTTTCTTGAAAAAATGCCGTAAAAAATTGTAGCCACTGTCACACAGACACAAACCAACCCGTAGGAAAACCGTATTTTTTTTCGTCATTTTGAACGGCCGTAAAAAACCGTAGCAACTTTCACACAAGTGGCTACAGACAATCAAAGCCATATGTAATGATAAAAAAACAAATGGTCAAGGCCGTTTGACAAAAATAAAATGGGATTATGGTTTTCCAGGTCAAACATCATCATTTCGGTGGTTTTTAGCCCTGACCCTTCTATTTGCGTTGACCGCCAACGTGCCGTGCCTTCACCGATCTTCCAAGGACTGGCGACAGAACAAACTCTTCGAGATGGGCACGGTGAACGATGCCGTAACTTGGCTTCGCAGCGGGGCCAGGGGGGCCGGGTTGGAACAGTTTGGGGACCTTTGAACAGGGGCAAAAAACTTGGGGAAACCAAAAAAGTTGGTTCAAAATGGAGGTTTCAACGCGTTTTATTTCAACCATAGAAAGGGAACAGTGATTGATGATGATCCCCAATGGCAAGCACAGTTTTCAGATGTTTTCAAAGGAGTTGAAAAATCCCAGCCTAAGTTGAATACACGTGGATACACTAAACATGAACAAAAAACACATCATCATTGTGGCATTTTTGATCGTCTTGATTGTTGACCACTTAGTCGACTAAGATTCGCATTTCGGCATTTCGGACTCAAACTATGCTGAACCTCACTAGGAGGTGATATCAATGGGGCTCTAGCATGAATCCCCTGAGATCCCTGAGGCCAAGCAACACCATGGGACCATGATTACCTCGGTTCGTTCGAGGTTCCTCTGATTCTGGCCCTCTATGCTTACGTCCAGAAAGCCGGCAGTAGCTGCATTGCACCTGCCTTGGAGGGACGCATAGTCCAGACGCCTTTAGGGCCTAAGGGAGGAGGCGGGCTGGGGGGTCAGGGATACAAACCTTTGCAAAATGGAACCCGACCATTTGAAACGTGGGTTTAATCCAAGACTACATTTATATAAATTATATGTTTAAAAAACCTAGGGTTCATATATATAGTCGTTTTTTGATTTCATCTCTAGATTGGATATGATTTCGTCCTCACATGTAAGTTTTGTTGCAATCTATTGCATGGATGCACAGTTGGGATGCAAGCTGATGATGGTTACCTTTCACGATGCTTGGGATAATCTGGGTAAGCAGAATCCATTGGATGGTTTGTTTTCAAGGAGCCTTGAAACATCTTGGAACATTTGAGATTTCAATTTAGTTCAGCCGAGCCAAGTTTCATGAATTCTGTTTCTGATGGGTCACAATCCCAGGTGTTATTAGGCATCAGCGATTTGCACGCTCGTTAATGGAATTGTTAAGCCAATTGGAGAATTTCATCACTGTGTTCGTGGTGATTGTTAGTTGTGCTTCTGGGATCATATTTGGCCGCATTGCTTAGCATTTGTATCCCGCTACAGCTACAGCACTGCCGGTTGACTTCAAATCTGTTTGTTCCATCTCGGAACCAGCGGCATGTCATCTCCCACGGTCGTGCGGGATTGTGTATAGAAATGCCCCCCTTGTACATTCCGATGGCATATTAAAATGCTCTTTTAAGACCAAGTGGATTTGGATTATGTATCGTGTTCCGGGTATATGTGCGACATAGATATATAGTTGCATGCATGCACGTATGCAAACATATACATGTGTATATTATATATATATATACATCTGTGTGTGTGTGTCTAATCATTTACATATTTTACACTTGCACACACGCATATATAATCATACATATATATATATATAGAGCGAGAGGTATTCATGTAATTGAGTGTACTTACTTGTAGCATACCTGCAATATATATATAATTATATATATATCTCTCTCTCTCTATCTATCTGTGTGTGTGCATGCGTGTTTGAATATACATGTGTATATATAGATAGATGCATGTCTATTCATACATAGAAACTCAGATGCCTACACATAGTTGTTTATAGTTGTATGTTTTGTTTACATGCATTGGCTGTGCATCCGACTAAATGGCGTATGGGCCCCATATCCCATAACATAGATGGTCCCCCAGGGGGCTGAACGCCAGGTCGCCGTGAAAGCAACTGAGGGCAGTTCCACGGAGGTCCGAGGTGGCTTAGGAAACACGGGTGCTGTATAGATATAGATATAGAATATAGATATATATATATAGGTAGGTAGATAAATAGATAGGTTCGATTGCATAGACAGATCAGATAGGATAGATTGAATTGGATTAGATTAGACAGGTTAACTAGATAGATTAGATATGATAGATAGGATAGGATAGGACAGGATAGGTATTGTAGATAGATTGGATTTGATAGGATAGGATGATTGATTGGTTGGTAGATAGGTAGGTGGGTAGGTGGGTAGACGGGTAGATGGGCATATAGATAGGTAGATAGGTAGATAGATAGACAGACAGATAGATTGATCGATAGATAGACAAAATATTAAGTGTGTATATATAAACAGACATTGATAGATCTAGATTTAGATAAAGATATGCACCTCTTAGATACAGATATTGGCATGGATAAACATGAATTGTTGGTGAATTGAAGTGGCAGCCACTGTGCCATACGAACTTCATTTTCAGTTGGTGCCACAGTGGAGTTTCCCATTGCGGCCATTGCAAGCGATGCGCTGTTCCCAGCACTTGGCGACAGCAAAGTGGCCGCACTCCTTCTGGAGTTGGGTTTGTCTCAAGAAATTGGATCCAGAAATTGTATCAAGTTTCTCCTTGTTACCCTTCTGTAAACAAACATAAATGTGGAAAACCCATGATTTGTAGATATTTTTCCTAGGGCATCCATAGGTTTTCCACGTCTATGTTCATTTTCTCCGAGATAAGTTTGCCATAAATTAGGCTAACTGAATCCCTATTTTGAGACAAGCCCGGTGTGCTTTGCCAGTTTGCTGCCATGTAGGATCCTCATTGGGTTCAAACTAAAGAGAAATGTGTCATGGCCAAGAGATGAAAATTGTTCCATATTGTTCCGCAGTTTATATAGAGCACCAATCATCACCAATCATTCCAACCTCAAAGTTGTAATGTGTTGCAATTACGAACCAAAAATTCTGTTGTCGTTTCTGTCGTCGTCGTCGTCGCCGATATCGGAAGCTCCAAGGAAGACCTGTCGATCAAATCGTGGTGAAAACCATGGGAAAATCATGGGTACTTCATGATGGTTATACCATGTTATACCATATTTGAGGGTCTCTATTGAATCGTTTTTCTGGATCTACCATATGTCATATTTCATATATTTCACGGATGAACATCCAGCAAGTACCTGGGTGAACTGACGCATCATCCTTAGGACATTGGCCCTGTTTGTACACATGACTGGTGAATGTTGGCTCTGCAAAATCAAGAGTATGTTAAAATCCGTTGGTCGAATCTCAGAGGTTTCTCATGAGTTGAATCACGTCAAATAATCGGGACACAGTGGCACATTTGCTACCCTTTGGCGCCATTCCACGGTCCTCAAGGCTGTACCTGCGAATGCAGGTGCTGGCGTTTGGTCGCCATTCGGTGCCAAGAAAAGTCGGGGCGAGCGGCGATCCATCGTGCATTGGATTCCCCTCTAGGTACTCATGGAAACAGCCATAGAAATTAGAAATTGCCATGTTCAATGCGGAAAGCATCTACAAACGATTAATTGTCCATGGCTATGTTTAATTGCTAGAGGGTTGGATTTGTTCCTTTTTGACCCATTATAAATTTGGGGGTGTTTGATATTGGGGGATAGGATTCTCACACCATGTTACGATATTAACTAAAACTTGTTCAATTTGCTGGGGCCATTCGAAATTGGAATCATCACTATGTCACTCCTATTGGCCACCCAGTACCAATCAACAAGGTGTCCCTTAGGTATATTAAAGTATAGTAGCCCATAAAGATAGAAAAGTGATTCATATATAGCGTATAACTATTTTAATGCTCTTTACTTCTCCATCCTTTTGGGGGTTACTATATAGATTAACTCTGGAATTGGTAACATTGCTCGGCACGATATGCCCTAGCCTCTGCCCCACATCCAGCGGTAGGCAAGGCATCGTTTATGACAAGTGGCCGTTCCGCTTGGACATTGACACCGAGTATCAGGATGCCATCGGATGGTTTCGGGTGCTGCAACTCTTGTCGGCGTGGCATGTGAATTCCATTATGTGTTGAGTGAGATGGAACTCCATCTCAAGATCAGAAGTGAAGCCTGATGGAGAATATTTCAAGAATAGTCACCATGAGGAAGCAATGGGCAATGTGTAGTTTTGTTTATGCGTCCTGCAATGTCCTGCATCTTTAAAGACTTTAGAGGCTCATGCCAAAAAATATAAATCTACCATAAATCGACCATAAATAATGATCAGAATGGACCCTTCGTCTGACACTGCAATTCCAGGACTGGATCCTGATCTCAGTACCTTGGCTGATTTTCATGGGGATGATTAAATGGAGTTCTCATGGTTATCATCCACTTTGTTTAATCATGTTCAATCCCACTTATTGAAGATTGAAGGGAAAAAGTAGATGAACTCCCGATTGGCGAATGTCCATGGTTCCAATTTAATAGGAGGGTAGTCAGAGCCACCATCCCCAAGAAGGTTGGCTGTTGGAAACAGAGGAAAACGCGTGTCATTTTCCACAAGCAACGGATAATTTACGCATTTCGGCGTGGTGGAACCCTCCAAGATGACATGGATGGGGATCCATCCTGTGATATTAGGAGGATAGTTTTGTGGTTTGAGAATGTTAAGCCCAAGGGGGCCTCTCAATATCTTGCGGTTAAAAATCCTGGTAACCAGGATATGCATCTTGAAATAATGAACCTGCAGGAACCTTCTATATCAGTGTAAAAACCCATGGTGTCCCGCAGAGCTTCCCAATGCGTCATCCTCCGTGAAGATTCCGCCGAGGCTTGCGTCCTGGTGCTGGGTTTTTGGACAGCAAATCCTGGGGGCTGCTTCGTTCATCCTACTGGGTTGGTTTGAGGGAAAATCTATGAAAATCTAGAGGCAATATGAGGCAATCTATTTGGGCAAACTATGACGCAAGGGATAAACTATCCCAAAATAGCTGAACTTTTCGGGTCAGTGAATTATTGTTTTTTTACAGATCTGTAGTTTTTCTTTCAACCGCAAAGACGTGCAAAGGATTCCTACAAGTTGTTCTCAAAAACAACACTGATATTTCTGGGTTTGCCAAAAAAAAACTCGAACTCCTAGAATCGATGTTGATCATCACGTTCCCCCTTACAATTAAACCGTAGCCATTTTGGCTCAAGGGCCATTCTGGCTTGCTGCTCTCGCGCATGGCCCCGGACCCCGTTCTCCTTGGCCTGCGTGGGTCTCGGGACACTTCCGTGTTCGCGCGGCCCCGATGGAACGCGCCTGAGCCCGCGTCTTCCAGGAGGCAGGGGCCCGGGTCAGCGTCAACGTGCCCCTCAGCCACATTTCATGAACTTGACCCCTCCAGTCGCTGACGGACGCCAAATTGAAGTGCTGGCGCAGGGCTCCTGCGGCACGGTGCCCAGCTGGCAGTTGACGCCACCCTGACCAGCCCAGTCGCGCGCGACGGCAAAGCCCGCCACGCAGGCGTGACGGTCCCCGACGATGCCCTTCAGCGCGCCACCGCCCGTAAGCGCACCACCACCTACACCGAGTTTGCCCAAAACAGGCGGTGCCGGCTGGTGGTTGTCGCGATGGAAACAAGCGGCCTTTGGGGCTCCGAGGCGGTCCTCGCGCACGCCAAAGCCCGGGGCACCCCCCCGTGGCTGCGGCCCACGACCGTCGGGGCGTACATCCACCGATGGGCCGCCCTCCTCGGCATCGGGCTACCCAGCACGCGTTCGCGGCGTCGTTCCTCGACCCCCTCGTTTCCGCCCTCGACACCGTCGATCGTTTCACGATCTGGTGGCGGAAACCCGCTACACCGATCCCCCTTCCCCTATAGCCGACTCCCCCCAACACGGGGGGGGACACTCACGCGCAGAAACTTGTGCGAGTTTTTAAAAAAATAAACATTGCCATACGCGGGGCGTTGCCCATTTTTAGACAATCCCATAATTATCAACCCATTCTATATAATCCCTTCCTCCTAATACTAAACATCCCCCCTATTACTGAACACGGCAGGTAGTTTTTAGTATTAGGTGGCATTTATTATTAAAGAACCTTATTCGTAAAATTAAGCCCTTTGTGATAAAAACATATAAAAACTATTTTTTCCGATCTCAAAATCAATTAAATTTCTTTATATAATGCAATTAAAATATTGCCAAAAATTGGATTTCGAAGCTTCCCCCTAATATTAAATTAAAAGCCCTAATATAAAAAACTAGGATGACTAGGATCACATAGAAAGATAGCTTCCAACATGGCGGAGGCTCCCAGGGAAAACACTCGTCGATCCCTGGAATCAGATCTAGATGCAGAAGAACCTACCGCCAAAAAGGCAAAGGCCAAGAGACAATGGAAGGCAGGTACTTTGCCAGACACCAAAACACCAATCAGAGCTGGCACCAATGAAAAAACACCAATGAGACCAAAAGAAGATAAGAAGGCTATGAGAGAAGCAATGCAGGAGGTAGTAGACATACAGATGGAGACAGTGACAGAGAAAGTGAAGGAACTCCAGATTTCCATGAACGAACTGAAAGAGAAGATGTACGACTTGAATGAGGATCAGTGGGCATTTAGGAAACAACAACTGTGGGCACTCAAAAATCAAGTGAAAGACCAAAGAGACAAAGCATCGAAAGAAGAATGTGTAGTTGGTTGGCCATCTGATGCCACAGCGTCACAGAGAGCTTCCTTCCTTGCATGGTGCATTCAGAATGCCGGAATCGAAGCAGGTAGCTACTATATGTCCCACGCGACCAAGCCAGGAGAGCTATCCCCAATGACAGTCATTACATTCCCGCAATCATGGATGAGGACTCAGCTGGACAAATGGTACAAAGACAACTACATCACGCCAAAGACCCAGTTGTACTTCTACAAGGATGGACAACCCACAAGTTCGACAATCAAAATGAGACCCCAGGTAGCACTATGGGACAGAATCAAAGGAGAACCGTTGAAAATTAGCATGAAAGCAATGGACCTTGCAGTGGAAGATGGCACATTGCAATTGGACATGTCCAAACTGAAACCTTGGTGGGGACAAAATGCCGTGTATGATGAGTACTACACTTACGTTTGGGTGCACTATAGCGTAAAAGACGTCCTCGCCACGGTGTATCTGGATGCCATGGTGTATGATGCGGTCCGGAAACACTGGTCAGAAGCCAAGGAGCTTGTGAGAATGGGCGGTACATCGCGCGCAGCCGGAAAAGGAAAAGGCAAAGGCAAAAGTAAAAGCAAACACTTTGACACAGAAATTGGCGATTTCCCCTTTGACTATAAACTGGCTGAGGTAAAGGATTGGAAATATGACAAGGGAGTAATGGAACATGGTCAAGCCGCCGCAGCGGAAGATGCAAATGGACTGTGACTAGTCCATCCATCAAATCCAACTAAAAAAGTCGTTTTTAAAGTCGTTTCTAAATCAGAGGAAGCCAAACAGACAGGTAAGATAAAATCGATCCTAGGTTCTTCACCTTCAGGAGGTGAGCCGGATCAGCCGCGGGGGTGTTTTCATCTTCAGCGGAGACAAACGAAGTCATCCACAGGGGCTAATACTACTCGAGCAAGAAATACTAACAGAGGCCTGCGTAGTTTCAGTAGCAATAACAATAGGATTCTAACCAGACAAAATCGTAGGCGGTCGAACCGGCGACAATTTCGACAATTCAAAGCTTGGTATCACCAGTTTGTGGCTAAACCAATAGCCCCAGAACGGCACTTGCGACAGTGCAAAAACCAGCATGCTTTTTCGAAGTCAGCCATGCTGGACAGAAGTGCGCGAAAGAGCCTGTTTCAAGAATTTAAAAACCCAAACCAAACGGACAAAACAAAAAGGACTTTCAAACTCAGATATAATCGGCCACTGAAGGTTGCCACGCTGAACGTAAGAGGGTTATCTGGAGAAAACGGGTACGTTAAAAAGAGGCTCCTTGTTGACATCATGAAGAAAGAATGTTATGATCTTTTGTTGCTTCAAGAAACCAACCATAACAAGAAAAGCGTGGAAACCGTCCAAGGATATGATTTCTTTTTCAGCACAGACGTTTCACCGCGAGATGCTGTACAGACTGAGAGAGCAGGAGTTGGTATCGTCGTGTCAACCCAACTGAAACATTTTATCTATGATGTCAAGCAAATTTCGGGCAGACTCATATCAATCAGTCTGAGATCGAAGGGTCGCAATCTGTGTTTTAGCTCCTGTTATGCGCCACACAGTGGACATGATACAGAGAAGAAAAATAAGTTCTATGATGAAGTACAAGCACATGCCAGAAAAGCCAAAGGCATACACTTTCTTGGCGGTGATTTTAACGCCAGGCTTCACCACAGATACCAATCTGAGGAACCAGCCATGGGACCATATATTTTCGGAAGAGGCTGTGAGTATTTAGAACAAGTTAGTGATTACACCTTGGAAAATAGGTCTCTTTTCGTAAATTATTGTCTACAGGACGGCCTCAGAATTTTGAACACTTGTTTTAGAAAACAAGCGATGAACTACTGTACTTTTCGCGAGAACACAACTGAACATGGTCCGGAATGGACACCTCGGAAGTATGCACAGCTTGACTACTGGTTGGTTGCCGAAAAATGGCAGAAAAATTGCAGGGATGTCTCAGCCAGAACTGACATCTTTTTTCCTTCTGATCATTATATTGTTGAAGCTAAGGTTGGTGTAAGATTGGTTGCTGATAAAAATAGCAAATCAAGGGCCCCTAAATTTCGGCAACCGACGCAAGCAGAATTTGTACATTACAATGAATTGCTGACACGGAGACTCAACAATTTGGTGATGAATTCAGAAACTGCTTGGAGTGAAATCTCCAATTGTATCATACAGACTGCAAAACAAACCTTAACCAAAATTGACCAAAATCAAAGGCAAGAATATTTATCACAAGAAACTTGGCAGAAAATTGTTGAAAGACAACAGGCGCATGAAAGTGGGAACCTTGGAGTTGTTCAGGAACTGTCAAATAAAATCAAGAATCTAGCTAGGCGAGACAAAAGACGTGCTGTTTTTGATTCTATTAGAGAAATTCCGGACCAAAGAGAAAAGTGGACGGGTGTTAAAAAATTGAAAAAGAACAACAGCCAAGGTTCATCCACATGAAGGATCTCCAAGGAGAATATGTAGCGCCGCGTAATAGGGCAGAAGCAATTGCCACTTATCTTCAGGACAAACACTGGACAAATGACAACAACACACTTGTTGACCGGACGGACCGAATACAGGACTTCAGACATTTGTTTGACTTGAGACCGTTTACTATGACAGAGTTTGACGCTGCTTTGTCTTCTTCCAAAAGGAACAAGCAACCGGGACCGGACAATGTTATAATGGAGCTTTTCTCTTGGTTGAACTTTGAAAACAAAACTTGGTTTCTCCGTCTTGTGAACTTATGGTGGAGTAACCAATATGCCCCTGAAGATCTCTTTTTTGCTCGCGTGGTGCCCATCTGTAAGAAAGGAGATACAGACGATCCAGCGAACTACAGACCTATATCATTGTTAAATTCTTTCTACAAGCTTTACATGATTCTGATACGGCAGAGGCTTCAGGTGGTATTAGAGGACACGTTAACGCAAACACAGTATGGGTTTAGGCCGTCTAGAAGTACCTCGCATGCACTGTTTTTGACTAGGCGTATGCAAGATATCGCAGAACAACAGGGTTCAAATCTTATTATAACTTTCCTTGACTGGAAACAAGCTTTCGATAAGGTACAACACGACAAACTTTACATAGCGTTAAACAGGCTTGGAATTCACGACCATTTCATTCAAGTCATCAAAAACTGCTACCGTAACCCCTGTTTCTTCGTTGAAGACGAATTTGGTAAGTCGTTGCCCAAACGCCAAAGATCAGGTATACGTCAAGGATGTCCTTTATCGCCTTACTTATTTGTTCTGGTCATGAGCGTGATTGATAATGATGTTAATTACCACCTAGACAGAGACGCACTTTAGGAACCAGAAAGCCAGGTATCAGCTTCGATCGAATTTACTATGCCGATGATACTGTACTCCTAGCCACCAATACTTATTCTGCCAATAGAATCCTCTGGGCTGTTGAACGGGTTTCACTGCAGTTTGGCCTTAAATTGAACAGAGGCAAGTGTTCCTATATCGCTATGAATGGGAACAATAATCTCAGATTCGCAGATGGGACCAAACTTTGTAGATGCACTGAAACAACATACTTAGGACATCATATCACACGAAGTATGAACATGAGACAGGAAATCGGATACAGAATGCAGCAGACGATGGCTGCTTGGACCAAATTAAAACCTTTTTGGAAAGCATCCAATTGCACTGTTGGTTGGAGACTACGCGTTTATCAGGCTGTCATTCAAAACAAACTGATTTATGGTCTTGAAACCGTGCACTTGACACAGGCAATGCTAAACAAGATTAACGCGTTTCAACTTCGGGGGCTTAGATCTATATTAAATCTAGAGCCCACATTTGTTAACAGAAGAAACACCAACGAATTTGTAGTCACAATGGCTTCCGAAAAAGCTGGGCACGAAGTGAAACTTTTCTCCGAACTTCTTTTGGACAAACGAGTTAAACTATCTGGACACCTTTTGAGAGCAACAGACTCGGACCCAATGAGACAAGTAGTTTATTCTCCTCAATCAGCAAACGCATATCCGATTGGTAAAAGGAGGGTAGGAGCGCCTAGGCAACAATGGCGCCACTTCACCCATAAACATATTTGGAACAAACTTACGAACGGATGGACGGACTATTTAAACACGGACGAGCAAAACAGGCGAATCCACCAAATGGCTCTCGCACGACAATTTTAAGCTGTCGCAGTGCCGGCCCACGGACGCTTTAGCGACCATGGCCGGAAAAAAAAAAATATAAAAAACTAAAAAATTTGGTCGGACCGTAATAATAAACACCCCGGGGTTGACTAGTTTTTAGTATTAGGGGGGAAAATCCACAAATGGTAGCTTGATTTTCAAATTGTTTTCTAAAGGGGATCAATTAAAAGTCAGATTGGCCAATCTGACATTTTCCAGCAAAATTGGAGATGGACACTAGTTTTTAGTATTTGGGCGGGGTTTAATAATAAGAGGAAGGGATTACACCCCGTCAAGTCCAGAATTGACCACTAATACAATAGGAAGGTAGTGTACCCCAATGAAACAAAAGACGCATGCTATTCGGCCATGCATTTGTTCAATGAAGCAAATTGGGAAATCTCCCAAATCTGGTTGGTCATAAGCCATCGCCCCAGTCCCCCGTTTTATGGTTTGAAGCCTGAAGGTATTGGATCCATACACGACACCGAGGCATTTGGTGTTTACCCTGCATCTGTGGGAAGTTGACCAGTCGAACGGGCCGGGCGTTCTCAGCCTTTGTCTACAAGCGCCTGCATACCTTTTTTCTGCTGGTGCCTTGTTGAAAGAGAACTTGGACCAAAGATGGAGAACCATTTGCGGGCCCGTAGGTGCCTCATGGACATAGAACAGTGCAAAAAGATGCAAACAGCATTATTAAAGGATCATGATTTGGAGAAGCAGTGTGCTCTCCGTAACTCGGGTTATCTCGGGCTATAACCTTTATCAATATGTATCAACATGTTATAACATGTTATAACTGGCTCATGCAGGTAGTCACAAGTGGTGGCAGATCATGTGAATCCTCCAGCTGGGGGGGCCGGAAGCACATGGAACCACCGGGCAGTCCGTAAAGGCACCCCCAAACCACCAGTAAACAGAAATGAAGCGCGGTAATGATTGAATCGGACATATCATTTTAAAAAAAAGTTTTTTTCAATCAGCAAAAGCATCAGATATTTGCACTTTTGGGTGATGAGACTGGATGATTTTCATTGATTTTCCATCGCCAACTTAGCCAAACAACTAACCACAGCACTGCTCGAGGCGACTTACTTCAATGTTTTCATCCTCCTCTTCACCTTGGGCATTTTGCCCGATTGGACAGCCCCTCGGACCCGAAAGCTGTGAAATTGCAGCTGACCTGGTCTTTCTTCGCGGACTTTTTTCTGCATCAAAAAAGAGCATTTGATCCACCCAGAAGGGGCCCTTGGCCCTTGTAAGTTTGCTTCGTTTCCGCCATCGTTTCGTGCAGAGATATCCACCATAATCCATCGTTTCAGGTCAATGAATTTGTGGTCTACTTGGTGGGTTTTATCGATTGGGTCTTCGTACATACGGAGAAGCTCATAACGTCCTTCTCCATTTTGTTGCTCGGCAACGGTGACGATGAGAAGGAACAAAGCCCAGGTCTTATGACTTGTGCCGCATGATCTCCAACCATAGGCATTCGCCCGTTAGTGTGGGCTGTTGGAGATCAAAAAGTTATGACATTATGATTTATCCATAAGCCCCGTGCATCCATATATTCAGCACTCAACCCCTTCCCTAGCCATCACTTCCAAACACCATTCTGCTCATTGCAATGGGCGCAGCGAAAAACCAAGATGTCTCCCTCATTTTCGTGAGAGCCCGCCTCACATGTTTCAGGCGGACTTAATGGACAATCTCAATGGGATTACATAACCATAAACCATGGTAGTTTAATGGGAGTTCAATGGAGATTGAATTTATTGATGGTTAATACCATGTTATACCATATTTGGGGGATGAACATCCATTTGCAACGTGTTTTGGTGTGAGCAGAAGGCCACTAGGTTTTGGATCCATAGCCAAATGGGAAGAGAAACATGTCAAGATTCTTTGACTGACACAAGAATATGATGTTCCAACCAAAAAAACTATTCATATTGTATCCCCACTATCCCAACAAACATCAGGGAAATCTACAAACATCCAGGAACTCATCTTCAACTCACCATTTTTCCTGGCTTAAATCATGCTATATCATGTGAAACCACCAAATTTTGCAACTCTGTCACAATTTCATCATCCAAAAATCACCATGACTTCCCCCATGTTTTCCGCCATTTTCCACCCCTTTTAACGCTTAAAAAAGCGGTCCCCGGTGGGCCCGTTGTCCCGTTGCGGTTGCTGCGCAGGTTTTGTTTCTACCTGCTGTGGCGCTTCCGGCACCGCATCGCCTTGGCCACGGGCCTGGAGCACATCACCTTGATCCGCTTCAGCTGGCGCGACGCTGGGGCAAGAAACATGATAGATATATATATATATATATATTATATATATATGATAGGTTAGTATGTATGAATAATGCTTAACAGTTCAGGTTTACAATTGGTAATATTTAATTTAATTTCATAATTAACTTTACCATATATAAATCACCAATATGGATATACATCATATATAAAGCAATAGTAGGTGATATAAGCATACACTAATAGATGTTAGTACTGGTATATATCAATCATATTAACCTATTTACTATTTATATAATCGTACACTGGTTGGAGAAAAAATGTCCAGTTTCGGAGTTGTTGAACACTCTCAACTATTTGTTGGAGATTATATGTGCCCGATAGTTGGGTGACGTTCAGCTAGCGTATTTACCGACCCTTGATTTATTTATATATATATATATATTTAAAAAAAATACGTGCATATTATATTAAATTTCACGAGCTCCTGGGAGTTTGTGATTTTTAGGGAATATTGGATACCAAGGTCAAGATGCAATATTTGGTGCATTGTGCGCGCACAAGGGTCGCACCAAAAAACTTAAGCGTCATGGTTTGCACGGGTTTGCACTGGATCAGCCTTCCATAAATGGAATTGGTCCAATTAATCGGTCAGAAAAAATGAAACGGTCGGAAACGGTCGGAAACGGTCGGAAACATGATCAGGCCAAAACTTGTCCAACCCGCATTGCCAAAACTTGGCAAACCTTGCAATTTCCGTCGTTTGCTGCAATCACCGGAGCACGTTGGAAGTTTTTCCTGGTCCAGCCGGCTTCCCTCTCGGTTTGTCTGCTTGCAAGTTTTTGCACTTCCGCAAAGCCGCCCAAGTGCCGGAGGCTTGGCGGGCGTGACCCGTCATGCCTTGATGTCTGTCCTCCGCCATTTGGGTGTCGTCAGAAAGGAACAAAACCAATATGACTTTTTGACGGCCCGCGCATTGTATGCAGAACATGTAGTCCAGGAAGCCCCCAAAGTCTGGGAGGAATTGTGGCAAAACCCGAGCACAGAAAATACCTTGAAATTTCTCAAGGAAATATTTTTCTTGCCTGCGCTGGCCGCCGCTCATATTGGGCGGTTTTTGGAACTTAAATACGATAGCTTGTTTAGCGCGCATACTTGCAGTGCTCTGGGACCAAATGCTTTGCTTATGCTTCAACAGATGTTTCCTGCTGAGACTGTTTCGGCGGCGGTCGATGGACCAATTTGGCAAGAGTATTTGCAGAGGGTCATGGCGAAGCTGCGTCTGGAATTACGACCTTTTGCGGTCAGATTCTTGGGTCCGGAAAATGCAGATTATTTGTTGTCCTGGGAACATCCTTGTGTGTCATTGTATAGCCTAACACTGGTGGAGCATTTGTTATGTGAATGCCGCAAGATCTTCCAAGCAGAGAACCGTGCCCACAAGAAACGGAAAACGACAACGTCAGATGATGAATATTTGATTTTGTGGACAGCTGCTTGGGATGCATTCCTGTTTCCTGGAAGCGGATGATGGAGCCGCGAAAAAGATGATGCAGAGCCAAAAAAAACCAACAAAGGGGAGGAAGGTGCCCAAGAACTGGTTGAACTTTCTTGAGACATCATGAACACTGACGCTGTCAGGGGCCACAATTCACCACAGCTTCGTCTACATTCTTCTAGTCGCTATGTCTGGTACATGCGGGGTCCCCATGTCATTGCTGAGTTGGCGGTTTCTGGCAAGCGACATTTTGACAACATGCCATTTCATCTAGATTTGCTCGCAGGAGCAGCTTGCTGAAGCCAAGGACTTCTGTCGAGTTGTTTGAATGTATGTGTCGAAGAAATTGTGGAAGGCGCTTCGTAGAAATTGTCGGGGATGGAATGCGCTCTTGCATCTACGCAAGCCCAATGGGAGGGAGGAAGGGTCTCTGAAAGAAACCAAATATGTTCTTGCCTAATATGATTTCACCCTTTTAACTTATAACCGTAGAAGTGTTCCTGCAGACCACGTGGAATTGTTTGAAGATGGCATAGCATCTTATTGCTACAGACGTGATTGTCAAACCTAGCAGGAGCACATGTTGTCCACTGATCCGCGAGGAAGAGACAGCATCCGAAGCAAAACATAACCAACCTGTATGTATGCAAATGGAAATATAAATATGAATGCTATTCCCACTAGTACCGCACGAGGGGGTGGTGGAAGTTTCAAACATAGGAAACCTATAGGAGAGATTGATTGTTGTGAATCACGGATGGCAAAGAAATCCACTGATGGACCGAAAGGTGGTTGCACGGGAGTTTTTCTGCAAGACTTCCTCGATTTTCGAAGTTGACAACATCAAAAACGAAGCAATTCTGCGAGACGTCCTTCAAACATGGAAAGTTTTGGCTGTTGCCACTAGCCTTTGAAATTAGATGGACTTGCTCATGCGATATTTCGATACCCCAGGAGTTATGAACTACAGAGTCATATGGCTATGAACATGTTGTTACTGCCGAGGGCGTGATGCTCACATGCAGCGGCACCCATGCAGTGGTTGATGTTCGGCATTCAGGACGTGATATGTTTGGTTTGATCCAATTTACGGAATAACAAATGCGAACCCGAGGAGGAACCTGCAGCGAAACATTGCCATAAAACATAGCCATGCACATGGAAATAAATAGAATTAAATAGATACATATATATATATAATATGTTTTATGTATCTATATATGTATATATGTGTGTGTATGTTTATTTATATTGTATGATTTGTGTGTGTGCATTTATATTTGCACATAGAACTACGCAGTATTATATAACTGTTTATTATTTGTAGATATGTTTCAGTGTTGTTAGCCTTTGTGGCTGTCGCCCCCGGTCTTTGAAATGAGACCAAAAACCACCAGTGTTCACATCAGTGTTCGTGCAGAGCACAGTTAGCACAGAATCGTGGCAATTTCGTCATATGGCTGACACACAGCAATCGTTTTCAGTTGCTTTGGAGGTTGGCACGGCTCCATTCGCCATATGCTATTGATGCGGTGCCAACGGGTTTATCCAGGAGTAACGAGCCTCAAGTACCTTCAATTTATCACCAGCAAAAAGTAATGATCAACCAATGGATTTGGGATGCACAGTACTACCCACAACAAGTCGAACCCCTTGATTTCTGTCAGACCTGTCAGTTCATAACGGTTGCTTGGAAGGGATCAATCTATCCACGGGTGCACATGGGACCAATGCAATGAGTGATCCACAGCAACTTCCCGTACGTCCAAATTGCGTCGAAGACCCTCTCGCAAGAATTTATAACCTCTTCCATTTCTTCAGGGTCAAAGCATGAGCTGACAGTGCTTTTCCCGACATGCAGAAAAAAATGGTTTGCTGTGTGCCGTCTTGCTTTTGGGTTCTCTGGCCCGCCTTGTTTTTTAAAAAAAACATTTCATAGCATTTCCGCGCAACGCCTTTTTTTTTTGAAAGTCCAAAGGTGTCCAAGGCGAAACGGTTGGAAACAGTCGGAGATTGCACCCTCGCCCGGCAAAAAAGACATGTTTTTACACAATGTTCAAACATTTTTCATGAACACATGCTACAAAATAACTTCTTTTTTGCCGAGCGAAGGTGCGATCTCCGACTGTTTCCCCTTGGACACCTTTCAACCTTCAAAAAAAAAACGGCGTTGCGCGGAAATGCTTATTAAAAAATGCGGGTTGGACAAGTTTTGGCCTGATCATGTTTCCGACTGTTTCCGACCGTTTCATTTTTTCTGAACGATTAATTGGACCAATTCCATTTATGGAAGGCTGATCCAGTGCAAACCCGTGCAAACCATGACGCTTAAGTTTTTTGGTGCGACCCTTGTGCGCGTACACTGCACCAAATATTGCGTCTTGACCTTGGTATCCAATATTTCCTCAAAATCGCAAAATCCCAGGAGCTCGTGAAATTTGATAGCATATTATATACATAGGCGCGCACACACACACATGTTTATATATATATATATGTACATATATCAATATATCAATTCCAACTAGTTAATATGGTTTAACCACAATTTAACGGGATCCACGATGTACGGGGAATGGAATGCACAATTTATATATACCTCCCCGTAATCAAACATGAATATGTAGTAGTACATCCTCGACATCAATTTCAACATTTTATAATATTCGTCAATTTGTAACCCGTATTTGCCATGCTATTGGTATCGTCGCATCTACGTATTATCCCCAGAACCCGGGTAATCAAACATGGCGTGCTGGAAATTACTGCGTTTAGTTCGGTTATTGTTCCTTTTAAATGCCCATTTTTGTTCGAGGATTTTCCATTGCTATGTTTGCCGGATGGTTTATACATATACAATAATATACACATATAAACAGCAATCCCCAAAAAAGACGCCAAAAAGTTGGAAGCCTGTGGAAAGCATCGAACTACCATCCTGGAAACACGTTTCGACATTTTTCTCTTGGGTGCTATAGTATCCCCCAAAAAATGGAAGTTGGTAAAATCCTGCTAAGGTATACTGATAAAGTACCTTGTGTCTATTTTTTGGGTACCACAATTCTTGTTACATATATATATATATATGTATATGTATATATGCAGTGTATGTATATATATATATGTATATATATATTTATATGTACATATATATATATATGTATACTTACTGTATCTCTTGCTGCATGTAGAATCTCTGCTGTATATAATAAATGTATCTATATACCTGGAAGCTGACTGAATGACCCAACTTGCGTATGACTCAGCGCTAAAAGTTGGGATCATCCCAGTGGTAAAAGTGATGGACCAGAGGTATTATCACCGTGGAGAGTGGGATGATACCCATGTTCCACTTCGTCCGTGCACTGTGTATATATATATATAGAACGTATAATTATATATAATCATATATATTTATATATATAAATACATAAATATGTGTGTGTTTCGTGTTCCCCTAAACGTTGCCCAACAATCATCCACTGTAAGAAATATGCGAGCACCATGGAATCGGCATGGTATCAGTGCAGTTGGATGATACCAGAGTTCACTCAACCCCGTTAAAAATGGTTTTGATTCATGAAAACTACCCAGATGTTCTTGTTTTTCTTCCACCCTTTTTTTGGTACCTGATACCTAGGATGGTGGCACCCTGTATGCTCCATGTACAGGTATTTTCCTATGACAAACCTATGATATCCCCAATTATCCCATCCAATCCTTAGTATTGCATAGTATTGCCACTTTGAGACCAGCCAAGGATTTATGTGGCTTCGGAAGACGCCAACGCCCCGTGGAGGTCTTCATTTGGAAGGCTAACACCAGGGACTGGAGCGTCGCTCAACCAGATGGAACCCGGTAGACGCGTATCGTCAGAGTTTGCGCTGAAAAACGTTGAGCATCCATGAAGACCCCATGTTGGGGGATGGTTTATGCCCGGCTTTCGATTTATTTTGAGGGGTACCGGGTATAAACACCCAATAGTGGTTGGACGGCCATACCCTATAGAAGGTGTGATTTGACCATGGCATGAGAGATCCTTTGGTGCATGTGGTGTGGCAGGTAAAGGGCTTACAGAGCGCTTCCTCCAAACTCACGAAGCCCAACGATCTCTTTGTCGAGTGCCACATGGGTCTCTCCATTGAAAGTGTGAGGATGAAGCTGCAGATAAGATGATTAGGATATTTGAGATATTTAAGATCGAAATCAAATGGTCAACGAAATTGACCCACCTAGATGGCATCATTGGGCGAGTTTTTTTTATCTCAACAACACTCACGGTGTGACGGGACCAGATGCCAATGTTCTGCAGAATCCTCACTACTTGGGAACATTTTAAGCCTTCTTCAAACATGTCAAATACTGTCCACTAGCAAACGCGTTCGATGGGAGAAAATCAAAACTCAGTATACAAACACGATCGCATGGACAAAAATGTGTCATTTTCAGGTGCCACGTTTGAGTTCTTATGTTCCCCCCCCCAAAAAAAAAAACCTTGGAAGACGATTCTCGATTCTCCTGTGATACTTTGCCCAGCCATTGCCAGGTTACAATGAGCCCATGCGCACGCGGGTGCATAACAATGCAGGAAGTGAAGCTGTGATTCGTGAGTCCTTTCAGATCAATATCGATGTGACTCGCTGGGAAGCAGATGTCCCGTGGTTTCAGTGGCTACCGAGAAACACGTTTTCAAACGGAAGATGATTATTTAAACCAACTACAAGTACATAGGGGATTCCCCGTTGTCAGGTTCATACATAGTAATTTTCATGGCACTTCAAATTCAGACAACTCCCCCTGACAGCATGAAGGAACTCGTCCAACATCATGGTTCTCCTTTCATACCCTCTTCATTCCATGGTTTCTTCAACTTGTTTGGGACTAGGAGTCCTGCACAGAAAAGAGTTTATTCGGCCTGACCATTTCCTGCACAGGTTGTTGTTAGACAGGAAGTCCTGGGAACCTGTTGAACAAGTCTTGATTGAAACCTTTCTTTTGCCAATTCAAGATATGAAGAAATCTAGACAAACATTAAAAGTCTAAAAAAGTCCAACAAATGAAGCCAAAAAGAAAGAGTGTCTAAAAGGCAAAACAAGTAAGAAAAGCGAACGAACAGGAGCAAAACTCAAGAACAAACATCGCATTCCAAAAAAGTTCCGGACTCCTTTCATAGATTTCGGTAATTTGTTTTGGTGAGGCTTGGCTTGGTGAACTGCACCATACTAAAGGCTTCAATGGGTCAAGGACAACGTTAGGTCTTCTTGGGCTGAGGGTGATCTAGAGTCATTTGGCCTGGTTTGGGTTCTATTACTTTTCTCTGGGAGGCCCTACAACTTGAAAAAAAAAGCGTATCAATATTGTCACTTGAAAGACGGCATGACGGGAACCATGAAAACATTTCAATTAGTTCAGGAGCTGATGGCTTGAGGAACATGCCAACATGATCCAACATGTGTTCAATAGCTTTAGTATCCCAACATATCCCAAGCGCTCCGATGGTTGATATCTCCCGCATTCCCAGAGCAGGTACCGATATTAGTACCGATGCACTGAGGAGAATGCTGCTGACGCATTGATGACGCTGCTGGTGAAAGATCAGTCGCTGTTAGCCAACTCAGAAGTTGTGGCCCGGCCGTAACTGGGGTGCCCTGGAGGGCCCGATGCAAGCTGGCATGAGGTACTGCGGTAAGCCACTCCAACAGATAGGCCTTTGAAGATTTGAAGATTGATTACCCCCACTAATTCACTAATTTGACATTTCAGGGTTGAAGCCCCTGCAAATGACTGAAGAATCGTCCCAAACAAGTGGATGGAAAAGCTGCCTGGCAGCAATATGCAGCAATGGTTTCCTGCAAAAATGTCTCTTAGATCAATCAATGAATCAAGCCAGTCATGTTACGAGCCAGACATGAGCCTAAAACCATCACCTCTGGTCATGGTCCACCTTGGTATCCCGAGGCGCGAGTGACTCTTTCCACGCGGGAGCTTTGTGGTATAGAGGCCATTGTCACAGTTTGCGGTGCAGGGAAGCGATGTGAGGAACGGCCAAAGTTCCAGGGAAAATGGACAGGAAAGCAATGGAAAGCATGGATGTGATCATCCAAAAGTGTTTTCACCCTAACATCCTTGAAACTTTAAACCAAATCCCCATTCATTGGTGGGCAAATCACCCCTTCCCCCTAATATTGAAACCCCCCAAGCGAAACCATGGTTTAGTAACTAGTACTTTATCTATTCATGAATTGGGGGGCCAGTCAGATGGAATATTTGATATTATTTAATGTTGAATGGTTTATATCATCAATCATGACGATAAACTCAAATTCTACTCAAATGGTTGATGGTTGGCCCACATTTTTCAGTTTTTTTTTCTCGGAACCGGAACTACCTCACCATTTTCCATGGCTTACCCTTTGGTATATGTAACATAGCTATGGAAAATGGGAGATTTATAGTTGGTTTACCTATATTTATAGTTGGTTTACCCATTTATAGTGGATTTTCCCATGAAAAATGGTGATTTTCCATAGCAAACTGTTGGTTTACCAGAGACCGCTGTCCGCCCTCTGGAACTTGTGAGGATCAGACGGGAAAACGTCGAAGCACGTTCTCCTATACCGAGGCCTGGGAGAGTGGTAGCGACGAAGGGACTTCCCTCCGTTTCCCCCTTGTGAAGGAATGTGCAAATGCACATGTATAAGTAGATACTATATATGATTATCTATGAAACATGATGAAACATCCATGTCATTATATGTGTCATATTTAGTACAAATAAAGTATGTTCATGTAGTATGGTGCATTGATTCCAGCGAATTTTAATCTGTAAGGTGTTTTTCCAAAAAATGGGAGGAGAAGAAAAAACATTTGGAAACCCAGATGCCCTCGGGCATTGCCGCAGGACTCATTCTTAGAATTGACTCTATCACCGTCAGGCACCATTTGGATGCTTGGCGTGATGCTGTGGGGATGGTTAAGCCACATGGTAGCGGTAAACATCGTTTGTAGAGAACATGGTTTACCAATTGGATTTACCCTCTGGTAATTTAAGACTTTGCTATCGAAAATCCCCCAATTCAATAGGCAAATCATCTATAAATGAGCATTTTCCATAGGCTGTACCACATTTTACATCATTTTACCCCCCCAATTCTCGTTTTTGTTGCACGCCATGCACCATCAAAATCTGGCCCCATGTTCCGCGCCAAAGGTTGGCGGTGGCACCAGTAGATGAAGCCATGGGTGATGAGGAAACCAAGCTTTTGCTGCACAGCGAAGACTCGTTGCCCGGCCATGGATAGCCATGGATGGGAAGAGGGTGCACGGGTAGGGGAAGAAGCTCAACGTTACGAAAAACTTTTTTAATTCCTATACATATAGACTATCATATAGATACCCTGCCCTTCCAAAACCGAGAAATTTCCAGGCGTGAGGGGTAAACACGGGTTTTACCGGGTAAAATCCGGTTTTGCCCTTTTCACTGCAGATTGTAGCTGGCTGTTGTTCTAGAAGATCCACGAGGTATGTTGAAGTAGTGGGCTGATATGTTCGGCTCTTTCGACGGGACTGCCCGATCTTAATGGTCCGACTTATCCGCGCATCCATGCCTTTATTTAAAATAAAATGTCATAAAGAAGTGTGAAAAATATCAGCACAGTTTGGTGGCTCGAACCCGTGTTTCAAAACATGCGTTATCATGGGTAAATCATGGTTATATCACGGGTAAATCACGGGTTGTGGAAAATCCCGGTTTTGTACAGAAACTGCCCCAAACCAGGGTTTTGGGTGCAAATCACGGGTATATCACGGTTATAACACGGGTAAATCATGGGTTTATATGGGTTTGAGGTTGGAAGCAAACCCCCCCCCCCAGATTACCTGCAAAAAAAATGAAAAAATATGCAGTCAGTTGGATTAAATGTTATCATATGTTATCATTTCCGGTGTGGTCCACAAAAAAATCACGAAAAGAGATTGCTTCAAACAGCACCCATGCTTGTCAAATCAAATGAGCAGAGCCTTAATGTCAAATTCATTTGGATATCTTCACATCGGCAAAAAATTGGGGAAAAAAAATGGTTTTGGCCAAAAACCGGGTTTTCCGGGGTTTCCATTGCCCGACAAAACCGAGGTTTACTCACAAACCCGAGAAATTTCCAGGGTTTGGAGGTATAGGGTAGATATAGATATACTGTAGATATATAAGTTATATAGATAGATATTTAATGATATTTATAGTTTATAGCATGTGTCTTGATCAATTCAATTTCGCCATATTCACCATATTTTCTGGGTGTCAGTAGAGGCTACGTGCGATCTTTCGGCTGTAATCCCTGCATCGAGGCTACTGCCGTGTTGAGCTGAGAAACAGTCTCGCCAATTCAGTGCACGGACCACCAGAAAGATGGTGGAAGCTCCAGCTGGGACGCCCCAAAAGGCCGAAAAAAAAAAAACGGTGACGTTGCAAGGCCCCCAGAAGGCTTTGGGGCGGTGAGTTTGGGAGGTTTGAGTTGGCATGAGAAGGCTTTTGGAGTGAGATCACGTAGGTTTGTGGCAATATGTGTACATATATGTATAATATATATATATATACACATACATATAGTGATATTAATAACTAATAGTGGTTAATAGGGTAGAACCAACAACAATAGGAATATGATGATGATCTGGTTGGTGGTTTGGAATATTTTCCATATATTGGGAATAATCATCCCAACTGACGAACTCATATTTTTCAGAGGGGTAGGCCAACCACCAACCAGATATACTGTGTATGTGCGTGTGGCAAGATAAGAACTGATAGCTACTTCGAACAGACTGACCATTTTATGTGGTGGATGCACCCCAGCCATTTGTTCGTCAGGGAGCCGAACGTGGAATAGATCTGCCGCTCTGCCTTTGTGTTTTTAGGCCCAGGTGGGGTGAATCATTCCATCCTCGTAAATGTATGATTAATATGATTATATATGGTAACTATCTATAACTATATACTCTATATATAATTACATATGTGTTATATTACTAGAAAATCTATATTTTATTTCATTGCTACTATTATTGATCACTAAAATCACGTAGCCTCATCGCACCCTCACATGCATGTCCACATGTCCAAATCAGAGGTAGCATGTCTTCCGGTCCCTTAAATCACCAATAAAATGATCACATTATGTCACATAATCACGCTGATTTAAGTGGTAATTCGCTATCGTGGCTATCGGTGATTCAGTGCATCACCCTTCAAAGGTGCTGCTCCATGAGGTCCATTTAGCCCCATGACGTGCAATGATTCTTGAAGAAAGTCACCACGCTCAGCTGGCTTCAGTACAACATGGAAGCAGCTGAATGGACAAACTCAGCCTGGATCGCTTCACCAAATGATCAAAAAGCTGCCAGCATCAGATATCGATATCACCAGCTATCATCAGATACTTCATCAGATACTTCATCAGATATCCGCACATGTGGCTTCAGATACATCAGATCTCAGGCCGCACACAGTCAGATCACCCAAGCTGCGGAAAAAAAGCGCAGCTCAGGCAGCGGTTTTTGAGGTATGGCATTTCCGCGCGCCATGTGCTGCACAGTGATGCCGCCGGAAGGCACTTGGGGATGGGCCACAACTCGCATGCACTTTCTCCTAGAAAGCGGTTTTGTCCATCCAAATGGGATGATCGTTCGGATGAGTCCCTTAACCTTCGTTCAGAGAATCTACTGTATCCAATGCTAGCATATCTAGCATCTACTAGCTCCCAATTGTTTTTCGATTGAAACCCCATTCTGCCCTCCATTTGGGTATGTAATGTTCTCATGGGTTGGCTCACCAGCTAGTAACCAACTCAAATCGCCAGTGATTGTCTCATCAGCAACATTGGGGGGTTTTTGAAGTATCCTCTGGTAATTTAACATAGCTATTGAAAATGGTGATTTATAGTGAGTTTACCCATTGAAAATGGGTGGATCTTTCCATAGTTATGTTAGTTTACCAGAGGGTACCAGATAATCTACATACCCAAGACATCCTAATAGATGTGGAAAACGAACCATTTTAGGATCATTTTCCCCTTGGGGAGTTCCTGCCTGTTCCAGAGGAGCGGCTGTTAGTTCCAGTTCCAGCCAGAAATTCAGCCAGAAGTCAGGCAGTAAATGATAGTACCCTCTGGTAATTTGACGTAGCTATGGAAAGATCCACCATTTTTGATGGGAAAATCCACTACAAATGGCCATTTTCAATAGCTACGTTAAATTACCAGAGGGTAAATGTTCTTGGGGCTGGGTCAGCCAGCAATTACCATAGATAAAAAAAGTCACCAAGATCACCAAGAATGGAATCATACGTTAGTTTCAAAATCTGAAGTAAGGGATTTCATAAATGCTACCACCCCCCCATCCTATAGATTATTGTAAAGGATAATAAACGGTAGATTCAAGCAAAAACACATTTATAGCTTCCAGATCCACAATCTATAGTTGGAAAAACATCGCCTATCCTCCTTTTTCTAGCCATAGTTGAGGACAAAAGTCACTACCTATAGCTTGTAAAAAAAGACAAAGGAGAAAATACCACCAGATTAAAAGAAAGAACGCCATTTGTAGTTGACAAAAGTCATAACAAGATCATATCAATCGTGTCAATCAAACAAAAAATCAATGATGGATCATATCAATCAATGGATTGGTTTAAGGGAAAAATTACAGGAAAGTCCCATATTTCATGGGAAAACCGATGGTTTCCGGTGAAGATTTTCCCTTAAACCTCAGGCTGAGGGCCGTGGCCCTGATGGAGGGCCCAAGCTTGGTGGCCGCGGCACGACTGGAGGAGGGAATCCCCAAGTTGCCCCTCGGCCTGGCGAACTGCGAAGATGTTTGGGTGAATGAACATCTATGGAGGATACATACATGTATATATATATATATACCCTCTGGTTATTTAACATAGCCATGGAAAATGGCCCATTTATAGATGGTTTACCTATAAAAAATGGTGATTTTCCATGGCTATGTTAAATAACCAGATGGTATATATATCCTACAAGGTGATGCTCCATAAAGGTGGTGAACAGAACTCCAATTTCGCGTTTGGGGTTATGGTAGATATATCTGTGATTACTGTGGTTTATAAACTAAATGGAGGTTTCCTAAAAATTGCGGGGTACCCCGAAATCATCCAAACTTTTATAGACCAGTTTAGTATTGAAACGCATGGTTTTGGGGATCCCCCATTCTAGGAAACCGTCATATATCATCATATTGTTTCTCATTGGATCATCATACGTTAAACATGATATTGATATATATATATATATACAGTATGTATGAATGATGGATGTTCATCCACTGATTTTAATATACGAATCCCCAAAAAGGTGTTGAACAGTGTTTCCAGGATGGTAGTTGAATGATATTTCATGATATTTTCCTCCTGGCTTGAGGTGTCCAGCTTTTCAGATTCATTGAGGTTGCTGTTATGGGGATGTAATGGTTGTTGGGTAATGTTGGGTATATCGTTGGGAGATGTGTTTTCATGAACATTTGAATGATCGGATGAATATTTGCTGAAGTATGGGAATATAATGGGGATCGTTAAGCATATATTGTTTGATGGAGTTGATGTTTTTTGATGCTTAATATCGACGTTGCCACAACGTCACAACGTCAATGATGGTGAGGATTGGGGTGATTACGGTGAGGGTCCGAAAATGGCCGAAGATTTTCATGTTGGTGAATTTCTGTAATTGATCTAGGTTAATGATATGATTCACGCATACTTGGGCAAATCCACCTCCTTTTACTCTTAAAACTAAACTAAGAAAACCTTAAGTTTAATATAGTTCAATCGTGTGCTTAGGCTTAGCTACATTCCAAAATCATCCCACTTGTAATTCCTTGTGCTCTAGATATTTTTGAGACCTTGAATGCTTCTGAGATGTGGGTGGGCGCCAGAAAGTGCACGGGATCCTGTCAGAATTGTTGTTGAGCTACCCTTCGCTAATCAGATTTGGCTAGCTGGGAAATCCCCAGAAGGTGAAGGTTTATGGCTAAGAAATTCATCTATAAATGGGTCATTTTCCAGTGCCAGGTTGAAAAAACCATAGGCTGTGTGGAAAATTTTCAGCAGTTACCATTCTGAAAAACACCCTTTGGAAGGCTTGATCTCATACATGACTTAGCCACCGGAATGCCTCCACAATCCTTATGCCCTGTGATTAGCTAAGTAGGTTTATATTCCATAAATTCACTGGATTTCATGATGATTCGAACTATACTTTGGTGGGTTTATCAACCGACTTAAACACGTTTTTTCCCCGAAACGACCGCGGAGGTTGGTGAAGGTGAGTCCAGCTACAGCTGGAAACAATACCAAGAACCTGGGAGAGGCGATGGGCAACCGTTGGCCATCATAATTTGAGTTACCCTCTGGTAAACTAACATAACTATGGAAAATCACCATTTTTAATGGGAAAACTCGCTATAAATGGCCATGTTTTTCGAATCTTTGGTTGATGTAGTAGGTTTAAGATACCCTTCTTGGTAATTTGTTACATAGCTATTGAAAATGGCCATAGAAATATATAGTGGATTTACCCATTGAAAATTGTGATTTTCCATGGCTATGTTAAATAACCAAAGGGTACTCAGTTTTGGCCCATGATGCCATATGTTGAGCACAATGATATGAGTTAATTACTCAAATTTGGCCCATAATCAAAGCCATATGTTGAGAGAAAAACGTATAAATTTTTCAATGTGTGATGTAACAATATATGATCCTAGGTACGAACTGCAGACCACGAAGCGCCAGGGAACATATCGGCAGTAGCATCACCAGACATACTCATGTGGCATAACACATGGCCAATGGGAAATCCACTACGACTGGGGAATCTACAAGGAATATTTTTCAGTTTTCGGGGATTCCTTAAGCTTAGCAAATTCACGTAGATTACCATTGAACATGATGTCATGATGTTTCTTTGTGATGGAATGCTGGGAGGTATGGAACAACTCCCCATCCCACCGTCCTTACGTCCTTTTCCCACTGGTTAATCAACAAAGAGGGATTTTTTTCACAACCCTCCCCAGCTATCACAGGCTTCAACTCATGGAGGGGTCTATGTTACATAGTCAAAGGATGTTGAAGGGGTGCTACTAGCCCTTGAGCTAACGTGACGACCCATAAGTTGGGGGTTGGAAGACTACTTTCGTCAAAAAAATTGCCAAGTTTCTCTAGGTCAGGTTTCAAACTGTTGGGGATGGTAGATGGTATATACATGTTATACATATACATATACATATATATATATATTATATATATATATACATGTGGATGTATAGAGGATTTTGCCAACACCAAATGATATGCCCATCCCCGAGAAAAAGACAAACTCCATTGTCGCCTCTGATGGTGACCTGGGCCACAGGTGACCCTTCGAAAGTTGGGCTCTGCCGGGCGCGACCACGTGGCAGTGGTGCATTTGAGCGCCTGGACAGCGGGCGCGACTGGGGAAGTCATACTATTGTGGGGTCATCCCAAAAATGGATAAAAATGGATAAAACCCCGAAAATTTGACACTTTTCATGAGAACTTCTTGGGAAACCATGGGATTTGGGGTGCAAAAAAAGTCAACTTGGATATGCTGAACAGTCATGAGTAGCAGTTGCCCATTGGCAAATCTACCTTTTTTCCCGAGAGCGTCTGAGCGCAGGGTTCTTCCAATAGTGGGGGTCTGTAAAACATCTTCTCATCTTCACATCTCTCAAATCTGCTCATCTTCACATCTTCTCTCACATCTGCTCATCTTCACATCTGCTCATCTTCGCATCTTCTCTCACATCTGCTCATCTTCACATCTTCTCTCACATCTTCTCTCACATCTGCTCATCACATCTTCTCTCACATCTGCTCATCTTCACATCTTCTCTCACATCTTCTCTCACATCTGCTCATCTTCACATCTGCTCATCTTCACATCTGCTCATCACATCTTCTCTCACATCTGCTCATCTTCACATCTTCTCTCACATCTTCTCTCACATCTGCTCATCTTCACATCTGCTCATCTTCACATCTGCTCATCTTCGCATCTTCTCTCACATCTGCTCATCTTCACATCTTCTCTCACATCTTCTCTCACATCTGCTCATCTTCACATCTTCTCTCACATCTTCTCTCACATCTGCTCATCTTCACATCTTCTCTCACATCTTCTCTCACATCTGCTCATTTTCACATCTTCTCTCACATCTTCTCTCACATCTGCTCATCTTCACATCTTCTCTCCTTTCTCTCTCCCTTTTCTCTCTCTCGCCTTCTTTATCTTTCTCTCTTAAGGCCGAGGGTGGTGCCGGCGGCGAGTCACGAAACGTCAACCCTTTCGCACGAAATGAGGGTCGATCGTCAAAAACTGAGGAAAAATTGCGATTTTACTTGTCCCCGAGCAACCCTTTCGCACGAAATGAGGGTCGATCGTCAAAAACTGAGGAAAAAATGCGATTTTACTTGTCCTGGAGCAACCCTTTCGCACGAAATGAGGGTCGATCGTCAAAAACTGAGGAAAAATTGCGATTTTACTTGTCCCCGAGCAACCCTTTCGCACGAAGGGTCCTGAACTGGGTCGAACACAAAACTGAGGTAAAATTGCGATTTTTCCTGTGCCGGACTTGTCTGTGTGTAAAAGCGTCTGTGTGTAAAAGACTGTGTGTGCAAAAGCGTTTGTGTGCAAAAGCGTGTGTGTGTGTGTAAAAGCGTCTGTGTGTAAAAGCTTCTGTGTGTAAAAGCCTCTGTGTGTAAAAGCGTCTGTGTGTAAAAGCGTCTGTGTGCAAGAGCAACTGTGTGTAAAAGTCTCTGTGTGTAAAAGCGTCTGTGTGTCAAAGCGTCTGTGTGTAAAAGCGTCTGTGTGTAAAAGCGTCTGTGTGTAAAAGCATCTGTCTGTAAAAGCGTTTGTGTGTAAAAGCGTCTGTGTGTAAAAGCGTCTGTGTCTAAAAACATCTGTGTGTAAAAGCGTCTGTGTGTAAAAGCGTCAGTGTGTAAAAGCGTCTGTGTGTAAAAGCGTCTGTGTGTAAAAGCGTTTGTGTGTCAAAGCGTCTGTGTGTAAAAGCATCTGTGTGTAAAAGCGTCTGTGTGTAAAAGCGTCTGTGTGTAAAAGCGCCTGTGTGCAAAAGCGTCTGTGTGTCAAAGCGGTCTGTGTGCAAAAGCGTGTGTGTGTAAAAGGCTCTGTGTGTAAAAGCGTCTGTGTGTAAAAGCGTCTGTGTGTAAAAGCGTCTGTGTGTAAAAGCTTCTGTGTGTAAAAGCCTCTGTGTGTAAAAGCGTCTGTGTGTCAAAGCGTCTGTGTGTAAAAGCTTCTGTGTGTAAAGGCCTCTGTGTGTAAAAGCGTCTGTGTGTCAAAGCGTCTGTGTGTAAAAGCATCTGTGTGTCAAAGCGTCTGTGCGTAAAAGCATCTGTGTGTAAAAGCGTCTGTGTGTAAAAGCGTCTGTGTGTAAAAGTGTTTGTGTGTAAAAGTGTTTGTGTGTAAAAGTGTTTTTGTGTAAAAGCGTCTGTGTGCAAAAGCGTCTGTGTGCAAAAGCTTGTGTGTGTAAAAGCCTCTGTGTGTAAAAGCGTCTGTGTGTAAAAGCGTCTGTGTGTAGAAGCGTCTGTGTGTAAAAGCGTCTGTGTGTAAAAGCTTCTGTGTGTAAAAGCCTCTGTGTGTAAACGGGTCTGTGTGTCAAAGCGTCTGTGTGTAAAAGCGTCTGTGTGTAAAAGCGTCTGTGTGTAAAAGCGTCTGTGTGTAAAAGCGCTTGTGTGTAAAAGCGTCTGTGTGTAAAAGTCTCTGTGTGTAAAAGAGTCTGTGTGTAAAAGAGCCTGTGTGTAAAAAGCGTCTGTGTGTAAAAGCGTCTGTGTGTAAAAGCGTCTGTGTGTAAAAGCGTCTGTGTGTAAAAGCGTCTGTGTGTAAAAGCTTCTGTGTGTAAAAGCGTCTGTGTATGTAAAAGTCTCTGTGTGTAAAAGTGTTTGGGTGTAAAAGTCTCTGTATGCAAAATGCAAAATCGTCTGTGTGTAAAAGCGTCTGTGTGTAAAAGTCTCTGTGTGCAAAAGCGTCTGTCTGTAAAAAGTTCTGTGTATGAAAAACTTTACAAAAATACAATGCAAACTATTGTCTTGTACTAGTCATATATTGTCTTGATACTACTCTTCTCGTCTGCCTATAATACATCTTTATCATATTATCTTGTAATATAGTGTCTCCATACTAACAACAGAAGACTCTGCCCCTTCTTACGCTCTCGGGCCATCCGTCGTCTAGTTTTCCGGACATCTACTGGAAATATGTAGATTTTTGGGGGGGTGGGGGAGGGGCATCCCCTTAAGTAAATCCAAGAGACAGTTCCGAGTGGTCCTAAAATGGCCGATGGTGTTTGGGATGGCAGAGATTTTTGATGGCTTGAAACCAGCAGCCAGTTGAGCATTGCCCAAGATTGCTTGAGCAAACCCTCCATTATTGCTATTTATGGTTGGTCCAAGTATGTCCAAGTCTTGAGTGATTGATTCATTTGATTCGTATTGTCGGTCGACGCCCCATATCTTTACAGTCAGTTTATGACGGGTTGAAATCCCAAGCCTGAAACCCTCAGGTGCAGCAGTGCCCACGGGCATCGTGCTCATTTCTACCAAGTTGGCGGAGTTGTTGGGCGTCAGCAACGGGGAACAGGTACCTGGGGGATTCAGCAGGGGGTCAATACCTATGATTGTCCAAACAAGTTGGCACCCCCCCGGGCATAAGTTTGTTTACAAATCCGAAGTATAATTATACAATTATTATCAACATGAACCCTAGTTGATCTAGTTATAAGATGTTATAAGCCAACTTAGCAAACCATGCGGCACCAGTTTGTTTGACTGGGGGGAGCTATTGAGGCAATTGATCAAGACTCCCTGATGAAAACTGCGTAAGATCAAGCCCATTCCTCCGCTTCAGGTTCAAATTGCCCGCTCTGAGCGTGTCTCACGGCGAGGGAGTAAGGAGGCACCCGTGGGAAAGGCTGACACATGCTGACACCATCACACTCTGCACCTGATGTTAGGAGATGTTCTTCAAGCTGCGCCGTTCCTTGTTGGTCATGTGACTTACAAGAGCTCCACTTTCATGAGAGATCATCAATTCTTGTGCTCCATTTCGCCTGCCGCGTCAGAAGAATAGGAGTGAGCTTGGACCCATGCTATGTTCATCAGCAATTAGTTGCATCACCCCATATATTCATAAGAAAACGTTGCGGAAGTATCTCTCCCTGTTTTGCTGGTAAAGTGCTCCCAAATCACCAATGTCCACGTCTCTTTGCGGGTAAGATTGACTAAAACCTCCTAGATCTTATGCTCAAATACAGGTCACCTTCCCGATGACAGTTGGTGAAGATTCGCCCGTAGAATCGTGGTGATTGAAATTCTTCAGTCAAAAAAACTTGACCCCAATTGATCCCAATTGTCCTAGTTGAATCTCCATTTTTCATGCTACTTTACTACCACTATGTCACTATCTACCACTTTTCTGGTGTCTTCAACTTCGGGACTCCCTTCATTCGGTCTCGGAAAAATATTAACACAGCACCACCAGGATGGAGCTGAGCCCGTGGCTGGCGTGCGGAGAGAGTGACTCGTCTGTGACATGGTTACTGTGCTAGCCGTCGTGCATAGCACGGCCCCAAAACGATAGAAAAGTCATTGATCACTGGATCACTATTTTCCTGAGTTTTTACATTGCTATGTTTGGAGATGCTTTATCCCACAGAAGAGCCCTAGAAACATTGAAAATAATTTTCAGGATGTGAAGTAGAGAATGTTTCCATGTCCTCAAATGCTTAGTAAAGGTTAGTAAGTACCCTCTGGTAAACTAACATAGCTATTGAAAATTGCCATTTATAGTGAGTTTTCCCATTAAAAATGGTGAATTTCCATAGCTATGTTAAATTACCAGAGGGTATCATCCCCAAATGCTAGTTGTGGCATTGGCTTGAGCACCTGTCCCCGGGCTTGAGGTCCAATTATACCGGCAGCTTGCCACCGGAGAAGCGCAGCCATGCGGTCTGGTCGGGAAGACCAAGGATTGGATGATCGGTGGATTTGAGTTTTAGCTGCTACATGTTCCACAAATTGTATGATGCTGCTGCTATACATCTTTATGCTATATAGATTTGCTATCTTGTTGTCACTTTCATTGGACTTCGTTTCCACTATAAATCATTTACCCTTTGGTACATTAACATAGCTATGGAAGATAGATGAAAATGGTCCCCCATGATCCCTGATCCTCCATGTATGGACAGATGATTTAGCTATGATTTACCTAAATCATTGATTTGTAGGAATGCTAATAAATCACTGGCACAGGGCACATTATTTATTTGATGTTTGGATCCATCTACAATCATTTGCTTCACACCCATGTGTTTGCCTTTTTGGGGAGGATAGTTCTAGCCAAAGATGGCCGCGTGTTTTACCTCTGTGAGTCTGTGAGGCTGTACAAATTGGATCGGCTGTTGTTTTGCGCTGTGAAAACTGAGGTCTGAGTCTCCTCTTTTCCCTCATGTGCCAAGGGGGGGATTGGTTTGGGTCGCGCCAGGGAAAGACGATCATCCTCCATCTGAGTCAGGGTCAAAACATGTTTTATATGTTGTCCCAATTTGTCCCATATGTTCCCCATCAAAAGGCATGGTCGGCCATCCTCCCAGTAACCAATTATCTAATACCAATTAATGCCAATGAATGATACCCCAGTCATGATGGATGAAGACTTTCAGGTGCCCAATTTGAGGTTCGCTTGGGACCGTGACCTTAGGCCTCTGGTAAACCAACTCAGTTTGCGAACTGGAAAATCACCATCTTCAATAGGTAAACCAGCTATAACCAGCTATAAATGAGTCATTTTCAGCCATTTTATGCCTTCATGCCCTGCTTGGTGGCTCATCCCACTTAGTAAGTGGGTTATAACCCCAGTTGTAAGTGGATTAACCCTACTTATCCCATTTATAACTGGGGTTATAACCCATTTACTAAGTGGGATGAGCCACCAAGTGGCAGTTCGGGCCCCAGGCAAGAAACGACCACTCCGGGCGACGGACGGTGCACGGAGTGCACCACTCCGTGCACTCCGTGCAGGGACGGATTCTTGGAACGCCTCAGGCGGGGGGGATCCAGTAATCGCCTGCAAGGGATCGTTATGGATCGTTGGAAATGTTGGTTTTACCATTAAGATCCAACAAGAAATGGTGATTTACCCTCTGGTAAATTAACATAGACCCTGGCAGATAGGGGCTGGAAGACTAGTTTCCATTAAAAATTTGCTATTTTCAGGGTCTATGTTAGTTTACCAGAGGGTAATGGGATTTCATATGATTTAATGTGATTAAATGGGGTTTACTTTAATGATTTTAATGGGATTTAAACATATTTAAACAACAATTGGGATACCCTCTGGTAATCAAACACTGCTAGCTGGGAAGTCCCTGAATTAAATGGAGGTTTAGTTCACTTCCAAATTCGCAGCGCGAAGAAGTTTCCCAAATTCGGCAGTGCCGAAGTGCGTCCAAGCCTCGCTGGGCGGGCGGAGTTTGAATTGCTTTCTTCCGTGTTCCATTTTGCAGTTTTGCTGTTTATTGGCAATCCCTTAAGAACAGCTGAACAGCTAATAATGCTTAATAACAATCAAACAACATGTAAAAACTCCTGCAGTAAAACCATGTAGTGTATATATCATCGATCTACTCTGAAGCGTTGGTTCAAAAGTATCAGCAGCTTAGCGGATTTTACCCCATTGTCGGTTGACCTGGTAAAATACAGGTTATCAGCCGTAGTCTCACTACTTTGCTATGGGGACCCCAATTGACCATCCTCTCGCCGTTCCAGGGTCAGGTCCATCGGCTGTCGCTGTGCCCAATGTGGCCGGGGGCAACCCCGAGCCGATGGATGACGAAACAATGTTCCAACCCGTTGTCGCGTACTTTACCTTCATACAAAACAACCTGTCCCAGATTACTAGTGGGAATACCCTGCAAGTCATGAGGGAAGCTGAACAGAGGCACCTTCAGATAATGCATGGAGTAGTTGACTCAATTCGAAACGAATGGTCAAGTAGACTCGTAATGCAGGAGCAGGAGTATGAGCAAAGGCTGCAGGAGATTGAAGGTAAGGCCATTAGTGCCGTCAACGAGGAGAGGAAACGAGGCGATGAGATGGAGGTCAGGTTGAATCAGGCTCAGGCATCGAATGACAAAAGAATAGAGGATGTAAAGGCAGAGGCAAACACAAAGCATGATCAGAAGAATTGCAGAGGAAAGGCAACGTATCACTAGTGAATTCGAAGCTTCTTATGCACAGACAGTTGAACATGCAAAGAATGCCATAGCTGCCACAAAGAAGCAATATGAAGATCAGGCCGCAATTGATCAGGCCAGGTTCATCAGTTTGAGGACTGAGTTCGAGAACTACAAGAAGGAGATGGCCGACAAGATCAATGAGGCAGCGGCTCAGAACCTTAGCCTTCAGGACCAAATCGATGATCTTCAGGAGCAGTTAAAGCATGTTGCCAAAGCGCAGCATGCCTCCGTTCCGAGAGCATCCGCCCTGAATGCCGAGCCAGCCGCTACCACTAGCGTGCCTCACTTCAATATTGCCACTCCCAAAGCATCCGATGCACAGGCTGCCAAAGGCAGTGACGAGCCGATTCATGAGTTGAAGACGCCTGCAGTGTTGGCACAAGAAGCAAAGGCCAAGTTGGATGAGCTGCTCAAAGGTGGCAGTCCCAAGCAAAAGCCGGCGGTCGGCAACGACCAGCCCCAATTGCCAACGCAGTCAGGGTTTTTCACTCCCACTGAAGCTATCAAAACTCCCCCAAATGACTCCCCCAAGAGCGTAACCAAGCAACAGCAAGTTATGGGTCCCTCAGATCTTATTGAATTGGTGAAAGCCTTAACCCAAAGGGAAGAAAAGGATAAGCCAAAAACTAAGGAGGCCGAACTCATCAAGCTGAACAACATGCCCGCTCCGGAGTCGTATAGGACTTGGAAGAATCATGTCAGGGATGAAGTGAAAAGCTGTTCAGATCGCCCGGATGAGGCGTGGCTCTGGCTCAATGAGGTGTACGATCAAGAGTGCACCAGAGAGCAGTTGGAGAAGAAACTCCAAGATCCTGGAAAGTTCCTCACGCTGGATACAAAGTTATCAGCAGCGCTCACGCGCTCAGCCGGAGGGGACCTCGCAACTAGGATCTTGAATTTCAAGGAGCAGCAATCCCGAAAAGGCATCCAGGTCAGGGGAAGGTATGTTCTGCTCATGTTTGAGGACTACTTCAAGACATCAGAAGAAGCAGGTAGCCTTTACAGAGTAGAAGATCTTTTGGGTGTTGTCAAAGTAGGCGATACTGTCCAGGATCTCCGAAGATTCATCAACAAATGGGATGCTACCCTAGCTGGCATGGCTGTCACCCCCGATGATGCTGTGTTAAGGGACATCTTGTTGAGGCAGATCCGACCAAGTCAGTTGCTGAAGTATGACATTGAGATGTTTGACCGTGCTCATGAGAAATCCCATGAAAAGTCTTATAGTTTTCTTCACCAATCCATGAAGAACTTGATCGATCGTGAACGATTGAGGGAGAACAGGAACCGCATCGCGGAGAAGAACAAGGCTGGGATCAAGGACACAAAGGCCGCACCTGCCAAAGGCGATGGTCGCGGTGGCCGAAAGGGCTCCCCAAGTCGTGGTAGATCGCAGGAACGAGGTGGCAAAGGTGACAAGATTTGCTATAAGTTCCAAAAGGGTACCTGTGATAAGGGGAAGAAATGTCCATTTAAGCATGTCAAGGATGACAAATCTCGAACTCAATCACCCAGAAGAACCAAAACACGTTCACCATCAAGGGGCAACAAAGATGATAAGGGGAAGAAAATGTCCAAGGAAGAAATGGCCAAAACCCCATGTATCTATCATGCCCAGGGAAAGTGCAGACGTGGTGACAAGTGTTTTTATAAGCATGATGACAAAGCTGCTGCCGCCACCAAAGACACCAAAAGGGCCAATTCACCCGCTCCCAAAAAGAAGAGCAAGGATTCCACAGCCGCTCCATGCCTGATCCAGAAGTTTGCATGCATCGTGCGAAAACAGCCGAAGGCAACTTCGTGCTCCGATGAGTCAAGTGTCAGCATGAAGCGCCTTAGATTCCGAAAGGCCCCACATGTGATCGAGGTGAAAGCAGTTGGTCGTCAAGTCCCAGTCAAGCACCGTCCAAGAGAGTTCACTGAGGTGTACAAGACAGCTGAAGATGTTCCGGTTTCATCCAAGGTTGAACAGCATGAGGCTCAGGTCCGTGCAAGACAGCTTCAGGAAACTGTGAAACTTCATGATTCAGATGTTGCACCTAGTTGTGGGTTTTGTTGTTGGAATGAGGACACACGTGACATCACATGCAAAGAGTGCAGGTTCATTAGCGGTCCCAAAGCCCTTAGAGACATTGGTCGATTCCCGTCAATTGCCACAGCCGCGCCAAAGGCCGGTGTTAGTTGGCTTGTCGACTCAGGTAGTGAATCCGATCTTGTGTCCAAAGGAATGCTGAGGGATGTTAGTGCCAAGAACTGCCGTGCAGCCGAGCATCCGATTTCCTTAGTCACAGCCAATGGTTCGACCGAGGCAAACGAGGTTGCTGATGTCAAGTTGTCCGCATTGCCAGATCCCGTGCATCCATATGTACTTGATCATACCCCAGCTGTGCTCTCCGTAGGAACGAGATGTGTAGATCAGGGTTACAGTTTCGTATGGCCTGCCAATGGCAAACCAATCCTAGTCCGTCCAGATGACAAGGTCGTCCAGCTCAAGATCGAAGGTCATGTCCCAGTTTTGGATGATAGTTGCAAGGTTTATCCCAAAGATCAATTTCAAAAGGATAAGCACCTCAGAAAGTTGTTTGCAATGCCGACCTCACGGTCGAGCTCAAAAGCCAAACGGGACGAAGCCCAAGATGAAGAGCAATTGGATGAGCTGGTCGAGGATGACGCTCAGCAGGAGTACATCCGAAGCCGCAAGACTGAGGATCTGTTGGCCGAAGCTGCAAGTACCCAACATCAGTACACGCATTTCCCCAAGAACCCCTTTTGCAGAACCTGCCAACGAGCAAGGATGATGGCACCTCAGGCACGAAAGAAAGGTGGTCAGAAGAGAATCGAAACTGAAGTGTTCGGTGACCATGTCATTGGGGATCATGTCATCATCAAGAAAAACGTAGAAGAGGGTTTCAGGGGGGAGCAAGTCGCATTGGTGTTGAAAGATCTGCACACCCAATATCGGTATGTCTACCCTAGCCAGTCCAAGGACTCACAAAGCTGTGTTGATGGTTTGAATCACTTCATTGGATCAAAGGATGATGTTCAAGTTGTGTACACTGACAATTCCCCAGAATTGATCAGGGCCATCAAGGATTTGGGTTACAGACACCAAACTTCCATTGAATATGTAGATTCATCAAAGTCTTTTGCTGAGCGCGAAGTTCGTCAGATGTTGGAAGGTGCCCGGAGCAACTTGTTGCAATCAGGACTTCCTTTGAAGATGTGGCCATTGGCCATGCAGCATCATGCGACCGCGATCAACGCAAGCCCCCAGCTTGACGGCAGTGAATCCCCATGGCAACTCAGGTTTGGTGAAGAGTTCCCTGCAATGCACATTCCATTTGGTGCCAAAGTGTTATTCTGGAATAACCCCAAGAGGTTGGATAACACATCAGGTAAGCTCTCCCCAACAGCAAATGAAGGAATTTTCCTTGGGTATTACATCCAACCAGGTCATGATTGGAAGGGTGAATACTTAGTTGCCAAGTTGGAAGCCGCAGATTATCATGTCAACTGGGGTGCACTGACAATCCAAAGAACAAAGAGGTTGGAATTGCCATCCGAGGGTTTCATCTTTCCTTTGAAAGCTCTGATTGACTCGAAAGCACCCAAAGCCGATCGCCTCGAGGACCAGGTCATTCCGCAGACACCCAAAGCTGTGCCTCTTGAGTCCAGGTTGCATCCGCCACAAGATGAGTATGAATACGAGCCAGGTACGCCTCTACCAGCCGACAGCGATGTCGAGCCTGATGCACCCGAAGCGCCCGTATTTCCAGATCTCAAATTGACCCCTAAAGGTGAAATAATTCCAGATGGACATCATTGGGATGGTCACCGGAATGTACGTAACTATAAAGGTTCAAAGCGTCCGGAGGGGATCGACTCAGAATTGTGGAAGATGTTAGGACCCCAAGATAGGAAGTTGATCATCGAGGAAGAAGCAAAGAAAGCAGCCAAGGAGCAGGAGGAGAAGCCAGCATCTTCATCTGGCAGTAAGGGCAAAAAGAAGAAGTCTTCACCGGCCCGGCTTGAGGCAACTCAACGCCCTCCTGCAACTGCAAAGCTCGTAGGCAATGTTTGGGAAATTATTCCAGCCACTTCCCAAAAGTTTTCCGTGCCGGCAATGCCAAAAGTTGCCGCGCCTGCCACAATTGAGCACCGGCCTCGAATTAGAGAGCTCGTCAGAGAGAAGATCAAGGAACTTGAGTTCAAGGTCGCACTCGAGCTTTTCGCTTCAGTTGCTAGGCTTGTATCAAAAGATGAGATTGCCAGCAACCCCAAGGCCAAGGCCGCCCTTGATAAGGAGTGGGATAATCTCCGTAATAAGGGTGTTTGGGATGAGAAGCGTGTTCGTGAATGCCGCGACATAGTAGCTGAGGCTCGTCGCAATGGCCAAACTGTGCACCTAGGTCGAATCTTTGAGGCTTGCTATGAGAAGGGTTCTGAATTGCCTGAATCAGACCCTCGCCGGAAGTTCAAGGGTAGGACGGTTTTCCAAGGGAACAATGTCAGGGACGAGAATTCTGATCACGCACTCTTCAACGAGTTAGGCTCTTCCCCAGCATCCATGGAAGCAGCAAAGCTGCTAGATGCTTTCGGTAGTCAGCCCGGGTTCTCCAAACAGCAGGCAGATGCAATCCAAGCCTACATACAAGCCCTCTTCACAGGGGTGCCCACATGGTTGTCACTTCCACGCAACAGATGGCCCAAAGATTGGGAGAAAAAGTGCTGGCAACCCATGGTTCCTATGTTACTTGCCCTTTATGGTCATCCTGATAGCGGGGGTATTTGGGAAAATCATCTCAATAGCCGTGTGGTGAAACAGGGTTGGAAGCAAATTTTACCTGACATTTGGCATTCAATTTTTCATCATCAAGAGCTCAACTGTCTTTTGGTTGTGTATGTAGATGACTTCAAGATGGCTGGCCCTACCGCCAATCTGGAAAAGGCATGGGCAAGCGTCAAGGCTGCAGTGAACATTGGTGATCCTGAGCCATATGACCGCTACTTTGGCTGTATGCACCGTGAATTTCAAAACATCCGGTTGCCTTCGCAGGCACACCCTTTCGCATTCGCCTTTGAAGCCAAGAAGTCAGCAGCCGCACAACACAGAACACAAGACTGGTGGGAGCATGATGAAACCAACATGGCATGGATCAGACACCACATTCAACCCCGAAAAAGATTGTACCAGCCGGTTGATGAGGGGGGAGATGTAACTTGTCAAAATTCAAGTCGCATAACTTTCTTCGACAAAAAGGTGACATTAAAAAGTTGTCCTAGCATCACCGACGGGAACAATCAGGGGGGCTATGATGTTTATACGGACGATTGGAAAACATCTAGCAATCAAACAAATGAATTCTGGACAGGAAAAACAGTTTTCTGTTACGGACAAGATGGACCTGACAAATTCAAGCAGTTTGCAATGGCAAGTAAAGCCAGACCAGGACCACATCGCGACAAACGCGAGGCGAAAAAGGAAGCCAAGGCCTCTAAGTTCAGGGGGGGTGATCACGCTGTGAAGACAAAAGCTGGCGTCATGGCCAAGCCCGTGAACTTAGTGAGGTATGACATGAGTGATTTCCTGGGGTCCTGCGTAGAAAACTATTGTAGTCTTGCAAAAGTCAGCCCATCGTCCTTAAAAGAGGTGCCAACACCATTCACAGATGCTGGCATCGCACGGCCCACACTCAGTGAAGATGAAAAGCCTGGCAAACTCCAGCCAGTGGCCAGCAAGATCTTGATGAAGATACTATTTGCCGCCAGAATGGCAAGGTTCGATTTGCTACGTGCCACACAAAGCTTAGCATCAAGAGTGACAAAATGGTCCATAGAATGCGATGTTGCCTTGCACAGATTGGTGTCATACATTCATTGTACAAAGCACCACTTTCTAGAGGGTTTCATTGGGGATGCCTTTGATGAATGCCAACTCTGGCTTTTTGCCGACGCAGATCATGCAGGCGAACATGATAGCAAGAGTACCACTGGCAGTGCCATTGTGCTTGTAGGCCCCAACACGTATTACCCCTTAAATGCATTCAGTAAGAAACAAACGGTTGTTGCAATATCTTCAACTGAGGCTGAGGTAGTTGCCGCAAATCACAGCATGAGAGCTGAGGGCATTCCAATGCTGGCCCTGTTTGAGCAGTTGAACCTTTTCAAGAAGCTACAGGGTAAGCCAGCTCGCGATGCCGCGAAGCCCCAAGAAGATGCCGTGTTCACTAGGATCGACCCTGAAATTGATGAAATCCGTAATGGGAACGTCGATACAGGTTGTAGTGCTGCGGACATCAACTCCCTCAAGGCCAGTTTCCCTGAATTTTATCAAGTCAAATTTATGGAGGACAATCAGGCTACTATCACAGTCATGTCCACCGGTTCATCAGCATCCATGAGACACATGAACAAAACACAAAACATCAACTTCAAATGGTTGAAACAACAATTTGAATGTAAACAGTTCGATCTTCTCAACGTAGGAACCAGTTTCCAAGTTGCAGACATTCTTACAAAACCTTTTACCCGACCAGCCCTTTGGTTGCATGCCATTCATCTCATTGGCATTGGCCCGACAAAGGTGGAAGAAGCAGCAGCCCGCCACACCGCGGCGCCGAACTCCACTAAGGTGCCAAAACTAGCAACCGCTGCCGGGAATCAGGGGGGCTCCCAAAAGTCTTTTAAGCCCAGAATGTTGATCGAATTTTGCTGCTCTGATGATTCGAAGCTTAGTACCCCAAGAAAGTCCAATGAAGATTGCCACTGCATTAGGGTTACCGAAAAGGAAGACGGTACCACTAACAGCTGTCGGCAACGGCTAGCCTCCCAAGTCCAAGATTTCAGAAATGATTTCAATGACGGCACTTTGATACTTTATGCATCGTTGCCTTGTGTTGGAGGTAGCCCATGGGGGAATGTGAATGGCCTTACTGTTGAGGGTCAAGAAAGAATCAAAGAGCAACAAAAACAGTTTACCAAGTTGTTCAAATCTTTTGTCAAACTTGTGGATGAAGTTTGTGATGAACGAACCTTGATAGCATTTGAACTGTCCAAGAATTGCAAATATTGGAGATGGCCGATGGTTAGAAAATTCCTCATAGAACGATCCATGACTACTCATCACTTTGATGGTTGTATGTTGGGTGTTCTTGGAAACAACGGTCAACCAATGAAGAAAAGTTGGACTATTATTGCTGGAAACTTCAAAGAACTCGAAGTGTTAGACTCATTCAAATGTGAGGGCAAACATGAGCATGATCAAAGTAGGGGCAAAGCTCTTAAACTTGCTGAGAACTATACCTTCAAGTTGACTGACATGCTCCATGAGTGTTTCCGGGTAGCTGTGGTGGGCCAAACATCCAAAAGGATTTCACCCGCTGTCATTCGTGCCTGTCCTGCTAAAATGGCTGACTCGCGATATGCCACAGCACACCCGGCCAGCCGCGAGGCTGCGCTCGAAGCCACACGTGAGGCTAACAAAGAAGCATGGTTGCTCCTTCACAATCGCATTTTGTTTGCATTGGCCATGCGCAATGAAGGTGAGAATCAGGCTGCTCAGGACCTCGTGGATGGACTGATGACTGAATGGACGCCGGCTTCGGCCCTGAGGTTCTACGGTCGAGAGGATCCGCTTGCAGAATACCTTAGCTTCTGCTTTTTGCCAAAGGAGTCCCACATTGAAAAGATCATGTTGCCAGAGATGCCCGTCAATGATGTAATCTGGATCTTAGTCTCTGACTCGTCATGTGCATTGATCACAGGGCGTAGGAAAACACTTAAGAAGTTTGACCTGTCCGAGCATTACCGGCAGCGCAAGCCTAAGTATGTGACTGAGTTCATCCATGAGATGCTTTGGGGCAAGACTCTGCAGAAGCTGGTCAAGCGTGGGATTGAATTGGCCGCGGACGCCCGCGAGCGCTATCCTGATGCACGCATCAACCTGCATTTGTCCTGGTTCGGAAATGAATTGGTAGGAGAGGATGGGATTGCCCAAAATCCAAATTGGCCGTACGACGGCCCCAACGGGCACTGGCCCACGATCCTGGATGATTGTGAGCGCCACTTGACATGGTTTGTCAACAAGGCCCGGGAGTTGGATTTGCAGTCGGCCGGTCTCACGACCGCGCCTTGGAGCGCAGATTATGGCATCCATCCTATCTTTGACCAGTTCTTTGATGTTTTGGAGCCTCGATTTAAAGCTCTAACCAGCAGCCTGCAAGGGCTTGCCAATCCGAAGTATCCGTGGCTGAGAGCAAAGGGGTACGCCGATGCAATGGAATTCAGAGACCAGTGGCATTTCGCCAACTCTGAAGAAAATCGCACGCGTCTTGCTGCCTATTGGACAGCTACCCTTTTCGCAATTGATTGCGGATGGCGGGTTGGCCGAATTGGTTTGGAGCTTACTCAGTGTGGCCAGGAGACATGGGATGATTTGCGGAGGAACATGAGCGCCGTCCTGGACGAGCTGCCAAGATCCTATCAGGAGACATGTGCAAACATCACCAAGTTGCTTTTTGGAGAGTCCCGAAGACACATCACGCCGACGGGCAGGTCATTCACCAAGGAGGACGTCGAAGCTCAACAACCTGACACTGAGGACTACATCGACACCAAGACGATGCCTTCGGGCACTTTTGCTGAGCCTCCCAAAGATGACCCTCCAAAGGCCGCCGGCGACGGCGAGCCCGCTGCATCCAGCAGAGCAACAATCCTGGTCCAAACGGCTGAGGTCATGTTGAAGTCGCGGCCGAAAGCAGCGCCAGTACCATTGGATGAGCCCGCAGATGACAAGAGAGCCACATCCAGCCAGTACCAGCCGCAGGCAACTGCGCGCTTAGAGGGACATGCATCCGGCCACGTGAAAGCATATTGGATGGAAGAGCATTTGCCTGAATACCAATATACAATGGTGACCAATGCAGACGGGGACGATGTGCCCGGTATCCTCTTTGAAGGTACGGCGTATGAGCTGGAGCTGATATCGGCATCCGACGTTGAGACCATTGCTGGCCAGACTCGTGTCGACAAGAAATTTTCTGATTTTGCAACTCGTGTCAACAAAGTCTGCAGGGGGCATGGATCCTGTGCCAAGGTGCCAATGGACAAAGACCTTTGGATTGACTTGGAGGATTTTGCCAAAGCCTTCCGCAAGGAAGTGCCCCCAGATGTTTTCATCACTGTCGCAAACCTGTTTGGCACCGCAATGAAGATCGACAAGCATGGCAAGAGTAGGTTCCAATTCTTGTGTGCAAAGATCTCCCATTTTCCTGTCGACAATGGCCTAGGCATGCCGTATTATCCTGTGAAAATCCGTGCAATTCAGGGTCACTCCGAAGCTGCCTTGAAAACCGCAGGGGGTCTTTATGCCAATTCAACCATGGTGTATTGCTCAAACCAAGTATCCCCCGAGCGAAAAGCCGCCTTCACTGGCGTGCCCTTGTGTGCCATGACTGAGGTCCCTGAGGTTGTCTTCCATCGCACGATGAGAAGCAGCTGGAAGAGCATCGCACAGAACGGCCTGATCCCAGGCGGCGGTGACACAGTCAACAGTGGCCGTGCTCATATCTACATGGCAGAACACTGTATCGGCACACAGGGGTATCGATCTGGATTAAGAGCAAAATGTCCAGTCGAAGTCAAAATCGCAATGCGGCAAGCAGTAGAAGCTGGTAACCTCTGTTCTTTGATTGTGATAGTTTGGTTTTTGAAAATGATAGTTTCATTTTGGGTGAAACAATGCAGTTGTTTTTTGCTTTTCAATTTGGGGATGGTTTTCCAACATGTTTCTTTTCATTTTCTAGGGATAAGTTTTCATGCTAAAATTGAAACCTGGAGAGGTGGGGGCAGGTCAGAACAAAAAAACATGCTGTAATTCAAACAGCAAGTATCATGATTACTGAACCAAACGCACACACACACATACACACAGTTGTCATGCTTAAATTGAAACCTGAAGGGGTGGGGGCAGGTCAGAACAAAAAAACATGCTGTAATTCAAACAGCAAGTATCATGATTATGAACCAAACACACGCACATACACATACACAGACACACTGCCAATGACCATCAAGTATCATGAACATATAAATAAATACATAAATGTATTTATATATATATATACTTAATCAATGGACATGCACATATGATACCAATATAGTGTCACCAAGAGTCATGCACGTATGTCACCATCACAAATCATAATATACCATCCAGTGTACCCCAGTTGTCACCCACTTGTGATACCACCATGCACACATGTCATGAACATAAATATGATAACATTAATTTGTACCTGCAGGTTTCCTGGACAGGTGATGCCGTTGCAGCAGCCTTCAGCTGGGGATGGTGGGGATAACGTCCCTGAACAAGGGACTAGCCCTGAACAAGGGCATCATAACCCCTAAAATAATATGCTTCAATTCCAAGACTTGGCATTCCAGGCCTTGGCAATTGAATTAAGACATCAAATTCAATTCCAAGACTTGGCGTTCCAGGCCTTGGCAATTGAATTAAGACATCAGCTTCAATTCCAAGACTTGGCATTCCAGGCCTTGGCAATTGAATTCGTATCCGTTCCAAGAAAAGGGTTAAACAAAAATCTGTCCCGTAGCTGGCAAATACATACATACACCTCCCTTTCATTTTCAAAGTTGTGAGAATTCATCAGGAATAATTCCAGTCTAGATTTTTTTCATATTCTTATTTTCACAAATGAGTTGGATGACTATATGCATAGTTCTTTTTTTTGTCTGGTGCGTGGCATTTTTGGGGCTTGGTGTGATCTACAGGTGTTCAATGCATATACATGACTATACTCATACATTTCTAGTGGATTGCATGCTCCAACCATCAGGTTCCCAAATGTGGTTGTAGGAATGGAGCTGCGTAGGAACCTAAATACCGACTGGTTTGACATGAGGATTTCAAATGGCAGACCTTCAGGCAAATTAAACAAAACACACTGTTTTTGAAGACATGATTAGATATGAATAGTTGTGACTAGTGTAACGATGGAACAGTCTGAATTTGCTTACTATGGTCTTTGCACCAAAAGGTGTCGAACTTTAGCTGCTCTTGACAGAAAACACATTGTACCAACAGGGCACTGTTACTCTTCTAGATAAACCATACTCTTAGAGGGACATTCCATCATGCCTCCCTTGGGGATTTCCATTCAAGGTTCCAAATGTCCAAGAGGAACAGAATTGCTTGTTTGCTTCTCTTGGGCTTCAATTTCAATATGATGTTGTTATTGATGATGATTATTCAATGTGGAAGCTGAACATGAAATTCAGACTTGGTCATTTTCCAAGTCTGCAAAACCTCTATGGTTCGGTCTTCCAGAAAATGTTTTGGCACAATAGTGAATCTTAAATGCACTTCAAGACTTGGCCTCGCAAGTCTTGCACTGACAAACGTGATCACTGAGACTTTAAGGTTTTTCTCGATGTGATGCAAATGAGTTCTTCAAAAGTTCAAGGCTTGAATCCAAGTCCAACCACTCATGTTTGTCTCAATTGGCTACACTTCCCAGGTCTTTCACATATGGTTGATTCATGGTAGTTACCACTAACATGGTTCAGAACTTGGCTGTATCAGTATTACTTTTTTGTCCTTTCATGACCTGGTTTTTCAAGACATGAACACATTTTTTCAAGACTTGGCATCCCAAGTTTTGAAACAAAAAGGTAAGAGTTCACCCTTAACTTGTCCAAATGCATTGCACCAAGTTCTGGATTTGATTGGACTTGGCATTCCAAGTCTGGAACTCAACTTGACCCATCTTGGTAACTATTTGACCTTCCAAGTCTTCAAGCTCAAGACTTGGGTTTTTGTTGCAAGGTTTTCTGCCTTGGCTCACCAATGAAGTTAGTCTTTGCGACTTTTTAAAAATAATAGGTTTCAACACTTGCTACTGCCCCGAGCCTGAAAACTTGCAAACAAGCTGTTCTGTAGTTTGATACTTGTTATGTTTCCTGTTGGGTGTCCAGAGTGGTAAAGATTGGTCTTGTGCTCACGACTTGGAACTCCAAGTCCGGAGCCCAAGAATGATATATTGCAATACTTGGCCTTCAAGTGTTGGAAATGATTTTATTTCACTTTCAAGTTTTAACCACTCCTAACATTTTACAACCATGTACTAAAATGTGTAACAAGCGGAAACTTTATACATGTTTTTTCCTGCCATATGTGGGGCTGTGCCCGCATGATTCTTTACACATGATGCAATCTTAAAACTTGGCTTCTCAAAATTTGAAACCATTTGGTGCTGTATGCTTGCACATGCCTTTTACAAAAGACACAATGTGGAATTTCATGGCATCATGCCATCTTCAAGACTTGGCTTCCCCAGTCTTGAAACTGTTTGCAGCTAGTTTTTGCTAACAATAGACTGTGGACATCCAAGGCATGAACACGATGGGTTGTTTTTCAAGACTTGGCATCCCAAGTTCTGAAACGTGACAATTTTTCAACCCATGCCCCTAACTTGACAACGGTACCAAGCGTAACACCCATCCAGATTTGGCAGTCCAAAGCGGTAGGGATGGGCATTGTGCAGCTTAAGAATGGTGCATTGCAAAATTTGGCCTCAAAGTGTGAAAATGAGGTTCCTGAGAAAATGGTGTAGAAACTTGCCACACTTGCCTTCCCAAGTCTTGAATCCTTTTGGGGCAAAGAATTTCAACATTAGACCCTTGCCACGAATTATGTCTTTCATGATTTGGCCTTCCAAGACATGAACACAAGTGAACATGATTGTCAAGACTTGGCAGCCACAGGTCTGAAATCTTACACCTTTTTTTTGAAGACTTGGCATGCCAAGTTTTGAAATGTTACATTTTTGCAACTCCATGTCCCCAAGTCTTGACAATGACTGCACTATTCAAGACGTGGCTTTCAAGTCTTCAAACTTGTCGGGGTAACGAATTTCAACATTAGACCCTTGCCGAGAATTATGTCTTTCATGACTTGGCCTTCCAAGACATGAACACAATTGGAAAAAGTGTTTCAAGACTTGGCAGCCACATTTCTGAAATCTAACACCTTGTGTTCAAGACTTGGCATGCCAAGTTTTGTAATGTTGTTACATTTTTTTGCAACTCCATGTCCCCAAGCCTTGACAATGACTGCCCTATTCAAGACTTGGCTTTCCAAGTCTTGTTTTTTTTTGGCGGTATAGAATTTCTTCAGTATAAGTAAGATTTACTGTATGTCTTTCATGACTTGGTCTTCCAAGACATGAGAACAAGTGAAAATGATTGTCAAGACTTGGCAGCCACAGGTCTGAAATCTTACATTTTTCTCTCAAGACTTGGTATCCCAAGTTTTGAACTGCTACATTTTTGCAACTCCATGTCCTCAAGTCTTGGCAATGATTGCACTATTTGAGACTTGGCCTTCCAAGTCTTGAAACTTTTTGCTGTATAGACTTTCAACAGTATAACAAAAACTTATGTCTTTCATGACTTGGTCTTCCAAGACATGAACACAAGTGAAAATGATTGTCAGGACTTGGCAGCTGCAGGTCTGAATTCGTACACCTTTTTTTCACGACCTGGCTAAACGCTGCATTTTTGCAACTCCATGTCCCCAAGTCTTGACAATGGTTGCACTATTCAAGACTTGGCTTTCCAAGTCTTCAAACTTTTCGGGGTAAAGAATTTGAACGTTAGACTCAAATAAGAACTTTCATGACTTGGTTTTGCAAGACGTGACCACAAGTGAACATGATTGTCAAGACTTGGCAGCAACAGGTCTGAAATCTTACATTTTTCTTTCAAGACCTGGTCTGCCAAGTCTTGAAACGTTACGATTGTGGCAACTCCATGTCCCCAAGTCTTGACAATGATTGCCCTACTCAAGACTGGGCTTTCCAAGTCTTGATTTTTTTTTGCGATATAGAATTTCTTCAGTATAAGTAAGATTCATGTCTTTCATGACTTTGTCTTCCAAGACATGAACACAAGTGAAAATGATTGTCAAGACTTGGCAGCCACAGGTCTGAAACCAAGTCTTGAACTGCGGCATCTTTTTGCAACTCCATGTCCCGAAGTCTTGACAATGATTGCACTATTCAAGGCTTGGCTTTCCAAGTCTTGAATCCTTTTGGGGCAAAGAATTTCAACATTAGACCCTTGCCAAGAATTATGCCTTTCATGACTTGGCCTTCCAAGACGTGAACACAAGTGAACATGATTGTCAAGACTTGGCAGCCACCACAGTTCTGAAATCTTACATTTTTTGGCAACTCCATGCCCCCAAGTCTTGACAATGATTGCACTAGATATTCAAGACTTGGCTGTCCAAGTCTTGAAACTTTTTGGGGCAAAGAATTTCAACATTTGACCCTTGCCAAGAATTATGTCTTTCATGACTTGGTCTTCCAAGACCTGACCGCAAGTGAACATGACTGTCAAGACTTGGCAGCCACAGGTCTGAAATCTTACATTTTTCTTTGCTACAATTTTGCAACTCCATGTCCTCAAGTCTTGACAAAGATTGCACTATTCAGGACTTGGCTTTCCAAGTCTTGAAACTTTTTGCTGTATAGACTTTCAGCAGTATAACCAAGATTTATGTCTTTCATGACTTGGTCTTCCAAGACATGAACACAAGTGAAAATGATTGTCAAGACTTGGCAGCCACAGGTCTGAAATCTTACATAGTTCTTTTAAGACTTGGCATGCCAAGTTTTGAAATGTTACATGTTTGCAACTCAGTGTCCCCAGGTCTTGACAAATAACTGCACTATTCAAGACTTGGCTTTCCAAGTCTTGAAACTTTTTGCAGGAAACAGTTTGATAATGTTTGGCTTGTGCTTGTTGGTGCTTGTAGCCACTGCTGCTGCTGCCCCGATGATTCACCCTCAGCTCAGTATGCATTGCCCTCCGTGTTGAGAGCAGCATTGTGCTGCTGAACCACCTTCATCCATTCATCCCGCACTTCTGGAATGGTGAGCTTCTCCTCCATCGCATCCAGGAAGGCGGCTCTGAGAGGAAGTTCATTCGATGCACTTGGAAATGTGCATGTGAAATCAGCAGAATTCAAACTGGGCATGATAAGATTTTCTGCGTAAGTCGACAATGGCTCCCAATTTGGAACGACTGTGATGCCTTCTGTGGCTAGCCTGAAGCCGCCTCTTCAGGGCGACACAAAGCCAATTCGCAACTTTCGCCGCATCGACCTTCCTGTTGGCACCATTTGGATCACGAGTATTGGCCTCGGCCCAACAAGGCCGACACAAAGCATTGATGGCAACTTTGTGTTGGAGGACAGCCGCATGATGGCTTCAGCCATGCTGTGGTCATAGGCAAAGGTGTCAATGATGCAGCAGCCCACTGAGCCATCAAGGCCAAGACCAAGCAAAAGGCCCTGTAGCCATGCAGATGGCAACGAAAAGCCTGACAGCCATTGCTTTCGCCTGCTGGCTCTGGACAAATCCATGACTCCTGCAGAAGTCTTGAAGTCACGCCGAGGGTCGACGTAATTCCTCACTGAATTCATCTGCACCGTGATGTCCTTGGAGGATGGAGTCACCTGTCGTTTCCAAGCTGCAGACTTGGCAAACACACTGACATAATCACCTTCTTCCTGCAAGTCACTAATGATTGCACATGAAAAACTTGTGTACACCAGGTCGGTATGACTGTGGTGGATAACTTGAATGGTCAAACATCACAGTGACTTCACGCAGCACGAGTCGGTGCTCTGGCATCTTCAAAAGTTCCATCATCTTGGCAGCTGTATTCGCAATTTCATCCTCATCACATGCGTTGCCATATCCACCAACAGTCGGGCATGCAAGGACCAAGCATGTGTTTGCTGGTGATGCTGCGATCAAACCAGCATACTCCTTCACAGCTGTCACTGTGTTCTTCCAGCCATCATACCCCAAGGTTGAAAAATTGAGCCAGTAGATCTTGAGAAACTTGTTCTCAGCCAGACCCTTCTCAGCTGCAAAGCGATGGATTGATGCCTCATAGAATGTCGTTCCATGGCCACATTCTGAAAGATTTCGGACTGGGAAGTTGCACTCTTGCATGGCATTGATTGCAGCACGTTGAGCCTCACGCTGTTTCTCAAGCATTTCTGCACGTAGACCCAGACCGACCTTCTGAAAGTTTTCAACGCCAAGCTGGTACTCCTTGAACTTGGTCTCTTCTTTTTGGAGCTTTGCAACGGCCTTGACCATCTCAGCTTTCTGTAGATCCAAGTTGGCTTTCTGCAGGTCCAAGTTGGGCCCCAGGATCCCCTCTGCAACACCATAGTCAGCCAAGAATCGGAAGTCGCCAACTTGCAGGGCTGGGGACTGGATCCGGATCTCCTCCACCATCTCAGTGTCCAGGTAACTGCGGACAAACGTCAACTCACAAGCTTCCAGCTGTGCATCTGTGAGCACCTTCTCGAATGCCGGGCGAAAGTGTGCAAACAAGCAGCACATTTCCCTGAGTCTCCGGAATTAGTAAATTTAGGTCGAGCTAAATTTACGTAAATGGGAGCAGTTTAGGTAAAACATTTACTAATTTATTTTTCCACCTAAATAAAAAATCAAATTTAGGTTACGACCTAAACTAATTTACTGATCGACCTGAATTAATTTACTAATCGACCTAAATTTTTGGATGTTGCATTTTTACTTAAAACTATTTAGTTGTGTTAGCATTTTGCATGTGGGGTTGTTACAGAATCATCAAATTTTGCTGTGATTTTGCATGCGTTGCCCTAAGTCTGACAACCTAGTAACTTTACTAATTTAGTAACCTTACTAATCGGGAGGAGACTGCGATTCTTTTTTGGCCAAGTCATCCAATATTAGTAGATTGTGTGAACAATGAAAAATGCACCAAAGGTGCATCAAACATGCCTGTTGTTGTTGTTGTTGTCGTTGTTGTTGTTGTTCTATCTATATAGTTGCCATGCATCTGATACATGGGGAAGAATCTGCTAACATTTTTTTGCAAATTTAGTATATGCTGTTTGTTGAGAATGTTCACAAGTAAGCCTCTGTCAAAAACACATGATTTTTGCTAAACTGTATTACGTGTAAGCTAGATTGATGCAAAAAAAGGCCAGAATCTTAGCAAGTGACCACTCAAGTAAAAAGAAACAACTATTTAGGGGAACCTACATTGGGATTTACATGAGGTATCTGTATTATATCAAGTGTGATTTTTCTAGTGAAATTTACAAAAGATAATTACATTGGCATTTGCACGAGTGACTGCGGAGCATTCCAGTTTGGGATGAAAAACATGTTAGGTAGATTGCAATCACATTAAAACAAATCATATATCAAAGCAGGAAGAACTAAACCATAGCTATGAAAGCTATGCTCTTTGATAAAGAACAAATATAGAGGGGTATTGTTCGTTTTGTTTTTCAGCCTGGTTTCTTGGTTTGTGTGGTTTTTCTGATTTGGTCTCTTGGGTTTAGTGGCTTTTGGTTTTTATGACTCATAAAGTGTGCTGCAATTGCTTTTGCGGTTTTTGTGTTTTTTCGGATTTTGTAGTTTTTGTAGCTGTTGTGGTTTTTATGGTGTGTGGCTCTTGTGGCTCTTGGTTTCTTCGCCCTTTGGGGTTGTTTTGGTTCGTTGGCTTTTGCGGTTTCTTGGTTTTTGTGTTTTTCCCTCTCTGAGTTTATATGCATGTGTTTGCGAAAGGGATTAACACATGGTTTCAACAAGTGTCCTAACTTGCCCTTTTCCATGTTCTGAAAACAGTATTTCAGGACACTTGTTGAAATTTATTGTCCAACTATTTCTACTTGATTTGTGTTTCACAACAAATAATCAGTGGGGAAAAAGGGGTGCTCAGTTCTTCATTTGAACTTACATGGAACCAATAGGAAAACCAAAACAAATGAACGGTATTTCAGAAGAGATTCAATTTCACATTGCCTTCATTTGGGTTTACTTGAGCTAGCATTCAGTTTACATGGCATGAGTGTTTGCACAGTGGACTCTATTTATTTGAGACTGCTTTTAGGAACCCTGCATTCACTTAACTTTACTTCAGACTGCGCTGGTGGCTGCACTTGGACTTTATACTTGAGACCAATTCCAATGAGTTTGTTTTTGAAAACAACTCCAATGAACTTTACCCGAGAGGGAATCCAGTGAACTTTACTTGGGAACAACTCCAATGAACTTTACATATCTGAAAAAAAAAACTTTACCTGAGAACCCTTTTTTAAGGCTGCTCAAGATGATATTGGGGTCACGTCCAGTTAACTTGGTTTGAAACCATTTCCCTTGAACTTTTGGTCAATCCTATCTTACAGAAACAGTTTTCTTTTTAGATTCAACACGCCACCTGAATCTTCATGAGATGCCTCATCTCATCATCAAATGCATTCAGCTTGTCATCTTGTCTACATGTTTCTTTTGGAATTCAATGTCATTGCTTGTGAAAAACATTAGAACTATACTATACAAGGTTGCTTGCGACTTTCATTCTTAAGACTCATGTATTCCACCGCAGTTCAAATTGCAAAAACATATGAAAACTATTTGGAGTTATCTTGAATACAGGTTTTGATGTATTTTTATATTTACGTTATGGTTTCACGTATAGACTCTTGTTTTTTTTTGGGGGGGGTCACAACACATGGTTCTTGTACACCAGGCCTTCAGGAAATCCCTTTTGAATTTCTTATGAACTTCTTGTGACATTTCATGATTTTCTTTTGTATTTTTAAGAAATCTTTATGCATTTCTTATGCATTTCTTATGCAGTTCTTTTGCATTTCTTATGCATTTCTTATGCAATTCTTTTGCATTTCTTATGCAATTCTTTTGCATGTCTTATGCACTTCTTATGCACTTCTTATGCACTCCTTATGCACTTCTTATGCAGTTCTTATGCAGTTTTAAAAACTTCATACACTTTTGCCAAAACTGCATACACTTTTGCCCAAAACGTATGAAGTTGTAAAAACTGCATAAGAATTGCATAAGAAATGCATAAGAATTGCATAAGAAATGCGTAAGAAATTCATAAGAAATGCATAAGACATGCATAAGAAATTCATAAGAAATTCCTTTAAAAAATCAGAAATGCATAAAAACTGCAAACAAAAATGCAAAAGAAGTAAAAGGAATTCTGAAGAATTTCAATAGACATACAAAAGGAACGCATCAGAATTTCAGAAGAAATTCACAAGAAAATATTGCCATTGTGCAAAAATGATGAAAACATAGAATGCCTCAGGAATTTCTTTTGAAATTATGTTGCTGTTCCTTTGCACTCTTCATGCAGTTTCTACCCGCATAGAAATTTCTCCAGAATTAATTCAAACCTCATCAAACACCGAAAAACGTTCATCACATGTTTATCAATTTTTCTCTAACCAGCTCCCTTCTTTTGCACAACACTGACTTCAACTGAATCTGAATTTGCCAAAACAGATTCCAGGATATTTTGACCCAGCTGCTCAAGTAAAACCAAGCCCAACCCATGTAAACCCTTCAAGGTCTTATATAAGTATGCAACAAATAAATGCGATTATACTTATAATATGTTACTATGTTACTATAGCTTTAGGCCTCCCCACCTTCAACCCTAATGCTCAAACAACATCAAGAAAAAACCAAGCAAAATGAACAGGTTTGAACTACCTTTTATGATCACAAATAGATCTTAAATAAGTTCATGTAAACCTTCAGGTGGGGATGTCTCAACATGAGGTGTCCTTTTTTTCTTTAAAGTGACATTTTATCCCATAAAAAGGACACCTTATTGTTTTGATGATTTTTTTTAGAGTTAAAGTGTTTAGCTTTCAATTTTACCAGAAACGTGGTCACTTGCTAGGATCCTGGTTGTACTTTAACATGTACATTAAGGGTCCAGATTACAGAAAAAATGGCCTGCGGTCTACAAAACGGAAGGGGACAGCCTGAGAGTGTTTTTTTTGTGTTTTCTACACCTGCAATGGATTAATTTGTTCTTCGCAGTCTCGCCTTTGCATGGCCTTTCCTTTTTGCAGAATACGACACCCCAAAAAGAACAAACACAAACAAACAAGAAACCCAGAAATTCCACCAAAAAAGAGCACCAACCCAAGAAACCAAAAAACAAAGAAACAAAACAAATTGCACACCCAAAACGGGGGAAGATGCAGAGAATTGGGTCCCGTCATGTTTTTTGTTTTGTTTGTTTTTTTGGTTTATTGTCTTTTTGGTTCCTTGTTTCTTTTGAAGGGCTGGCAGAACAAAAAAAGTGGCAGGACCTAACCTTCTGCTACTTCTCCCAGCTTAGGGTTTGCAAATTTGTTTTTTGTTATTGTTTGCTGTGGGTCTGTGGTTTCATGACAAAACTACGACAAAACCACAGAAAAATGTAGGTATCATCGTGGGAACTTTGTGGGTTTGGGACATGGATTGGGCAATTTTATGTCCGATTCAGTTTTGAAAATATGCCAAAAGATTATGCAAAACATAGGCAGCCAATCAATTTGTAGGATTGACTTTGCAATTGGCATTTTTCAGTCAAAACCTTAGGTCAACAACACCTGAAATTAGTCCATTAAATATGAACAAAAAACTAATCACAGTTTTTGACCTACCCATGGAACACTTTAAAAAATGTTCAACATCCAATACATACAACACATTTCCAAAACATCTACATATCAAAGCAGATGCATACAAAACACTTATACAAAATCACAATTTCTCATCAGAAATTACATTGATTTTTAGATATTCCAACATAAAAACGTTAGTAGGTGTTTTTCTAACATAAGTGAATTGTGGTACATACGTAGATTTTACTAACACAAGGAAAACTCTTGAATTTACGGTAGTAAGTCCCACAGTCTAAACTAAATTCACTAGCTTTGCGGACTTATGGTGGTTGCTGGTGCATCTATGTTTGGCCTAATGGTTTTCACTTGTGTGGGAAGATTTAGGAGAAAGGATGAGAGCTATGACTCCTGCAGTTGAAACACAGCTTACCTCACCACTTGTTCTTTTGAACAGCCAACCGCACACACACACAAGTGATATTTTTGAAAACAGCACAATATTTATAGAGAAACTCGTCAGATCAAGACACATAGCTGACTTGAGAACATCATGTGAATATACCGAAAACAACAGAAATTTAAGCAAAAAAAAGTCACTATGAAATTTAGGTTACGACCTAAATTAAATTAGGACGTAAAAAAATAGGTCAATTTTTGCACCTAATTTTTTTGGATTACCTAAATCAAGGCCCTAAGTAAAATTACTAATTCCGGAGACTCAGGGTTGCCATGAGTCTGCATCATCTCGAACATCACGAAAACTCTGGGCATTGCTGTGCAGATTGATCTTTTTCCGGAGACGCTTTGCTTCTGCCAGCCTGTGGACAAAGTAGCGCACCTTCCTGCTGATCCACATGTGTCGCTTGTCATTGTTTGGAGCCAGGATTTCCTTCCACAGGTCAGAGTCCACTTTGGGTTTTGCACCATTCCCTTGGTCAGTGTCAGTGAAAAAACTGTTCAAAATTCATACACAGCAAAGTTTCTGGACCTGAAAAGAAAATATACCATCAAGAATTGCGAAGGGACGCAGAACCTCAGAGCCAATGATCTTCAAGGTGAGGGCTGAAGTCTTGGACTCGAAGTTCGACCAGTGATATGCCACTAAGTCCTGTGTTGCTTGGTGCAACGTGGGGTACATCTTAATCACAGAGGCCTCCAAGGCTGAAACCTTCTTGTGTTCCCCGCCACTGCCACCATTGAACTCCTGGATAAGCTCACCAATCCCCTCATTCCAAGTTTTACCCGTCTCATCTGGCGAAACATGAACGCACACTGAATTGGGTCTGGTCTTGGCCTTGATGATTCACTGAACTTCTCTGCAAGGCAATTGAACTGGTCAGCCTTAGCATCACCTGAAGTCTTATGAACACACCTGAAGCCGTAGCATGCTGCAAGGAAAGGGTAAAGAGATTTCAGCTCAGCGTCTGTCAGAGACACATCGATGGCAGCAACCAGGATGAGCTTCATGGCGATGATTTTGGTGTACCCATTTGTGATGGTCACTGAGAACGGGTCGATGTTGGACCCAGGGTTCAGATTCTTGAAGCTGACACCAATGGGATTTTTGACTGAGTGGTATGGGACTTCAAGGAACTCTTGCACGAGCCTGAGCACATACACACTCTTCGAGGTTCCTTTGAAGCTGAAATCTGGTCCAAAGCCCAGCATCCAAGGTTGTAAGACAATCTCCTCTGTACTCCCTTCTGCTGGTGGCACCGGCACAGCCAGAGCTGCTGCACGTCGCTCAAACTGAAAAGAAGGCTGCACCCTCTCAATGCAAATCATCGGGTCATGAAGGGCACTGCGAAAAGCTCCATGGTTCTGCCCGAACTGGTTCACCAGGTAGGTACCTTCAGTGAATCGACTGACACTGTCACTCAGGTGAAAATGCAATTTGACCACTCGAACAACATATTTCTATACTGGGGCCTAAGCTGCAGTCCACTGCATCATCCATTTCTGGGCTGCCAGATCCACTGAACATCTCAGTGGACCAGTTGATGAGCTTCTGGGCTGCAGCTTTTGCCTCAGGGCTTGCCCTCCACGCCATGGCAAGTTCCAAAATTGGGATGTCCTGAAAAATTCTGAGCCAAAAGTGCCGAAAGTCATCATTGTCAAATGACTTCAGATGATAGTGCCAAAACCTCCTGGTCCTGTGCCAATGCTCAAGAACTGGCACTGGCCACCCCCACCAGTGCCATTTCTCATGAATTGCTACATGAAGTGCTGCCAAAAGTTATCCACCATCAGTTAGAGTTCAAGAAAAGGCAGCTGAAGATAACTCAATAAAGAGAAATGGCACTAGCGGTGGTGGGCAGTGCCATTTCTCAGCTGTGGAAACTGAATCCTGAGATTGGGCACAATCAATTGACATCACTAAGTATCTCCTCAGTTTCAGACAAACCTCTATTGGGACATCACTGAAGGCGGTGAAGCCCTCAGAAATGGCACTGGCCAGGGTGGCTAGTGCCATTTCTCCAGATGCCAATAGTGTAGTGACTTTGGAAATCGGGGGCTGATACCTTACAGGCCACTGGAAAGAAACTTTAAGACCAAATAGGCAATGTCATTAAGATAATGATGTCCTGAGAAATGGCACTGGCCAGGGTGGCTAGTGCCATTTCTCCAGATGTCATTATTGTAGTGACTTTGGAAATCGGGAGCTGAAAAATGACAAAGAAACTTCAAAGACCAAAAAGGCAATGTCATTAAGATAATGATGTCCTGAGAAATGGCACTGGCCAGGGTGGCTAGTGCCATTTCTCCAGATGTCATTATTGTAGTGACTTTGGAAATCGGGAGCTGAAAAATGACAAAGAAACTTCAAAGACCAAAAAGGCAATGTCATTAAGATAATGATGTCCTGAGAAATGGCACTGGCCAGGGTGGCTAGTGCCATTTCTCCAGATGTCATTATTGTAGTGACCTTGGAAATCGGGAGCTGAAAAATGACAAAGAAACTTCAAAGACCAAAAAGGCAATGTCATTAAGATAATGATGTCCTGAGAAATGGCACTGGCCAGGGTGGCTAGTGCCATTTCCCCAGATGCCATTATTGTAGTGACTTTGGAAATCGGGAGCTGAAAAATGACAAAGAAACTTCAAAGACCAAAAAGGCAATGTCATTAAGATAATGATGTCCTGAGAAATGGCACTGGCCAGGGTGGCTAGTGCCATTTCTCCAGATGCCATTATTGTAGTGACTTTGGAAATCGGGAGCTGAAAAATGACAAAGAAACTTCAAAGACCAAAAAGGCAATGTCATTAAGATAATGATGTCCTGAGAAATGGCACTGGCCAGGGTGGCTAGTGCCATTTCTCCAGATGTCATTATTGTAGTGACTTTGGAAATCGGGAGCTGATACTTTACAGACCACTGGAAAGAAACTTTAAGACCAAATAGGTAATGTAATTAAGATAATGGTGTCCTGAGAAATGGCACTAGCCACCCTGAGTCTCCGGAATTAGTAAATTTAGGTCGAGCTAAATTTACGTAAATGGGAGCAGTTTAGGTAAAACATTTACTATTTTATTTTTCCACCTAAATAAAAAATCAAATTTAGGTTACGACCTAAATTAATTTACTGATCGACCTGAATTAATTTACTAATCGACCTAAGTTTTTGGATGTTGCATTTTTACTTAAAACTATTTAGTTGTGTTAGCATTTTGCATGTGGGGTTGTTACAGAATCATCAAAATTTGCTGTGATTTTGCACTGCAAACCTAGTAACTTTACTAATTTAGTAACCTTACTAATCGGGAGGAGACTGCGATTCTTTTTTGGCCAAGTCATCCAATATTAGTAGATTGTGTGAACAATGAAAAGTGCACCAAAGGTGCATCAAACATGCCTGTTGTTGTTGTTGTTGTTCTATCTATATAGTTGCCATGCATCTGATACATGGGGAAGAATTTGCTAACATTTTTTTTTACAGATTTAGTATATGTTGTTTGTTGAGAATGTTCACAAGTAAGCCTCTGTCAAAAACACATGATTTTTGCTAAACTGTATTACGTGTAAGCTAGATTGATGCAAAAAAAGGCCAGAATCTTAGCAAGTGACCACGCAAGTAAAAAAACAGCTATTTAATTAGGGAAACCTACATTGGGATTTACATGAGGTATCTGTATTATATCAGGTGTGATTTTTCTAGTGAAATTTACAAAAGATAATTACATTGGAATTTACACGAGTGACTGCGGAGCATTTCAGTTTGGAATGAAAAAACATGTTAGGTAGATTGCAATCACATTAAAACAAGTCATATATCAAAGCAGGAAGAACTAAACCATAGCTATGAAAGCTATGCTTTTTGATAAAGAACAAATATAGAGGGGTATTGTTCGTTTTGTTTTTCAGCGTGGTTTCTTGGTTTGTGTGGTTTTTCTGATTTGGTCTCTTGGCTTTAGTGGCTTTTGGTTTTTATGACTCATAAAGTGTGCTGCAATTGCTTTTTGCGGTCTTTGTGTTTTTTCGGATTTTGTAGTTTTTGTAGCTGTTGTGGTTTTTATGGTGTGTGGCTCTTGTGGCTCTTGGTTTCTTCGCCCTTTGGGGTTTCTTGGTTTTTGTGCTTTTCCCTCTCTGAGTTTATATGCATGTGTTTGCGAAAGGGATTAACACATGTTTTCAACAATTGTCCTAACTTGCCCTTTTCCAAGTTCTGAAAACAGTATTTCAGGACACTTGTTGAAATTCATTGTCCAACTATTTCTACTTGAATGTGTTTCACAACAAATAATCTGTGGGGAAAAAGGGGTGCTCAGTTCTTCATTTGAACTTACATGGGACCAATAGGAAAACCAAATCAAATGAACGGTATTTCAGAAGAGATTCAATTTCACATTGCCTTCATTTGGGTTTACTTGAGTTATTAGCATTCAGTTTACATGGCATGAGTGTTTGCACAGTGTACTCTATTTATTTGAGACTGCTTTTAGGGACCCTGCATTCACTTAACTTTACTTCAGACTGCGCTGGTGGCTGCACTTGGACTTTATACTTGAGAACAATTCCAATGAATTTGCTTTTGAAAACAACTCCAATGAACTTTACCCGAGAGGGAATCCAGTGAACTTTACTTGGGAACAACTCCAATGAACTTTACATATCTGAAAAAAAGAACTTTACCTGAGAACCCTTTTTTAAGGCTGCTCAAGATGATATTGGGGTCACGTCCAGTTAACTTGGTTTGAAACCATTTCCCTTGAACTTTTGGCCAATCCTATCTTACAGAAACAGTTTTTTTTAGATTCAACACGCCACCTGAATCTTCATGAGATGCCTCATCTCATCATCAAATGCATTCAGCTTGTCATCTTGTCTACATGTTTCTTTTGGAATTCAATGTCATTACTTGTGAAACACATTAAAACTATACTATACAAGGTTGCTTGCGACTTTCATTCTTAAGACTTATGTATTCCACCGCAGTTCAAATGCAAAAACATATGAAAACTATTTGGAGTTATCTTGAATACAGGTTTTGATGTATTTTTATATTTACGTTATGGTTTCACGTATAGACTCTTGTTTTTTTTGGGGGGGGTCACAACACATGGTTCTTGTACACCAGGCCTTCAGGAAATCCCTTTTGAATTTCTTATGAACTTCTTGTGACATTTCATGATTTTCTTTTGTATTTTTAAGAAATCTTTATGCATTTCTTATGCATTTCTTATTATTTTGCATTTCTTATGCATTTCTTATGCAATTCTTTTGCATTTCTTATGCAATTCTTTTGCATGTCTTATGCACTTCTTATGCACTTCTTATGCACTCCTTATGCACTTCTTATGCAGTTCTTATGCAGTTTTAAAAACTTCATACACTTTTGCCAAAACTGCATACACTTTTGCCCAAAACGTATGAAGTTGTAAAAACTGCATAAGAATTGCATAAGAAATGCATAAGAATTGCATAAGAAATGCGTAAGAAATTCACAAGGAATGCATAAGACATGCATAAGAAATTCATAAAAAAAATCCTTTAAAAAATCAGAAATGCATAAAAACTGAAAACAGAAATGCAAAAGAAGTAAAAGGAATTCAGAAGAATTTCAATAGACATGCAAAAGGAATGCATCAGAATTTCAGAAGAAATTCACAAGAAAATATTGCCATTGTGTCCAAAAAAATGATGAAAAAATGGAATGCCTCAGGAATTTCTCTTAAATTATGTTGCTGTTCCTTTGCACTCTTCATGCACTTTCTACTGCATAGAAATTTTCTCCAAAATTAATTCAAACCTCATCAAACATCGAAAACGTGCATCACATGTTTATCAATTTTTCTCCAACCAGCTCCCTTCTTTTGCACAACACTGACTTCAACTGAATCTGAATTTGCCAAAACAGATTCCAGGATATTTTGACCCAGCTGCTCAAGTAAAACCAAACCCAACCCATGTAAACCCTTCAAGGTCTTATATAAGTATGCAACAAATAAATGCGATTATACTTATAATATGTTACTATGTTACTATAGCTTTAGGCCTCCCCACCTTCAACCCTAATGCTCAAACAACATCAAGAAAAAAAACCAAGCAAAATGAACAGGTTTGAACTACCTTTTATGATCACAAATAGATCTTAAATAAGTTCATGTAAACCTTCAGGTGGGGATGTCTCAACATGAGGTGTCCTTTTTTTTCTTTAAAGTGACATTTTATCCCATAAAAAGGACACCTTATGTTTTTGATGATTTTTTTTAGAGTTAAAGTGTTTAGCTTTCAATTTTACCAGAAACGTGGTCACTTGCTAGGATCCTGGTTGTACTTTAACATGTACATTAAGGGTCCAGATTACAGAAAAAATGGCCTGCGGTCTACAAAACGGAAGGGGACAGCCTGAGAGTGTTTTTTTTGTGTTTTCTACACCTGCAATGGATTAATTTGTTCTTCTCAGTCTCGCCTTTGCATGGTCTTTCCTTTTTGCAGAATACAACACCCCAAAAAGAACAAAAACAAACAAACAAGAAACCCAGAAATTCCACCAAAAAAGAGCACCAACCCAAGAAACCAAAAAACAAAGAAACAAAACAAATTGCACACCCAAAACGGGGGAAGATGCAGAGAATTGGGTCCCGTCATGTTTTTTGTTTTGTTTGTTTTTTTGGTTTATTGTCTTTTTGGTTCCTTGTTTCTTTTGAAGGGCTGGCAGGACAAAAAAAGTGGCAGGACCTAACCTTCTGCTACTTCTCCCAGCTTAGGGTTTGCAAATTTGTTTTTTGTTATTGATTGCTGTGGGTCTGTGGTTTCATGACAAAACTACGACAAAACCACAGAAAAATGTAGGTATCATCGTGGGAACTTTGTGGGTTTGGGACATGGATTGGGCAATTTTATGTCCGATTCAGTTTTGAAAATATGCCAAAAGATTATGCAAAACATAGGCAGCCAATCAATTTGTAGGATTGACTTTGATATTGGCATTTTTCAGTCAAAACCTTAGGTCAACAACACCTGAAATTAGTCCATTAAATATGAAAAAAACTAATCACAGTTTTTGACCTACCCATGGAACACTTTAAAAAATGTTCAACATCCAATACATACAACACATTTCCAAAACATCTACATATCAAAGCAGATGCATACAAACACTTATACAAAATCACAATTTCTCATCAGAAATTACATTGGTTTTTAGATATTCCAACATAGAAACGTTAGTAAGTGTTTTTCTAACATGAGTGAATTGTGGTACATACGTAGATTTTACTAACACAAGGACAACTCTTGAATTTACGGTAGTAAGTCCCACAGTTTAAATAATTTTGTGCGCGCCTAAATTCACTAGCTTTGCGGACTTATGGTGGTTGCTGGTGCATCTATGTTTGGCCTAATGGTTTTCACTTGTGTGGGAAGATTTAGGAGAAAGGATGAGAGCTATGACTCCTGCAGTTGAAACACAGCTTACCTCAAACTAGCCTTGTTTCTTGATGTTACTTATGCCATTGTTTTGACTTTGATTGACTTTGCAGCTTGTCACTTTGCTTGATTTACTTGTGATGGCTTCTGTTACTTCACATCAAACCACTTGTTCTTTTGAACAGCCAACCGCACACACACACAAGTGATATTTTTGAAAACAGCACAATATTTATAGAGAAACTCGTCAGATCAAGACACATAGCTGACTTGAGAACATCATGTGAATATACTGAAAACAACAGAATTTTAAGCAAAAAAAGTCACTATGAAATTTAGGTTACGACCTAAATTAAATTAGGACGTAAAAAAATAGGTCAATTTTTGCACCTATTTTTTTTGGATTACCTAAATCAAGGCCCTAAGTAAATTTACTAATTCCGGAGACTCAGGGCACCTTGGCAGACCAGAGTTGTCACGCAAAAAAAACACAATGTAGTTATTTTGAATTTATGCTCCTTAAACTCTGATTCTGTTTGGGGATGACAGAGAACCACACTGCATCATGTTACAATCAAAAAAGTATAATCTTTTTCAAGCAACTGACACCATGGAATTCAAAGTTCTCACTGATTTGAAATATTTCACGTATGTGGCAATGGTTAGATGACACACCCAACCATTCATTGGATTGACATTTGAAACATGCAGCATAGAAATGTTGAGCATAGAAATGTTGAACACTTGAAGTAACAGTGTGATATTTCCTGGCAATGTCATGCACAAACAGCTCAACATTTTCCCATCCAAGCATTGCTCTCCATTCTGGACTGATTGCCTCTGGATCTTAGTCACAAGAGACCTTTGAAACCCTTTCTGCGTTGAATGGTCTTTAAGACCTTCCTTCGCAACGATGCCCCCATTAATGGCATCCCCTTGCCATGGTGACGAGGAAATTGAGCTGTCCACTTGCATCGCCGACGTTCAGGCATGGTCCATGGAGCCTTTGGGTTTGTCATGAGTTGGTCCATCGCTCGCTGTTTCGGCTTCGTGAAACTCTCGTCCTTCACGGCGAGCTTGCCCAAGACCACACCACTCAGCGGCATTTGCATGGAGAACATCTTCTTGTGACAGACAGGCTGGACATGTGGGCTTCCAAGCTTCTTCACAAGCACGATCCTGGCTGATGTTTGAGAGCAATTTTGGGGATGTGCGGTAGAAACAAACAAATTCAATCGGTAACTCACATGCTTTTTCGTTTAGTACATCCCAAGTTCACGGCAAAATTAATATTGAAACATGTTTTCTTCAACAGAGATGATGGCCCTCAAGTCCTTCCATACCCATTGTGGCGAAGAACCAGCTGATCTCCAAACTCGTTGAAAGCTGCCAGCCGGAACTGAGGGAACTTGTTGTTTTGAGCCGGTACTGCATTGCAGAGCCATCTCCTTCAAGCAAGCAATCTTCCAACCAGATCTCGTTGCCCTCTGTGATTTCCTGCAGCATGGCACACAAGAGGCACTACAGTTTTGAACAAATCAAATCAACAAATAATAGTCATGCAAATCAATTCACAAATTGTTAAGTCGTTCTTTTTTCGACTGCCCCACCTCCCAACCATCCTCGTCCAGAAATTCCTGGGCCAGGGCCGTTTGCCTTCTGTAATAGTGGTAGGCTGAGATTTCCTTCACTTGCCAGGCAGCCAGTGCACGAAACCAAGCCATGGCAACACTAGAGATTCAATAATAGAGATGCAAAAAAATGTGGTCAAGACTGCGCTACAAAGAGTAAGATGTGAGATGTACAAATGAGACATAACCAGCAGTCAAGCCATGGCACTTGATGCCAGATGTACAAAAAGCTGCTGCTGCAGTAAAAACTCACCGCAATAAGATCTGGAATGGGTCACAGAATCTGTTCATGCAATTCAAATTGACTGAATTGGCTGACCCAAGTCTTACTCATTATTTGTGTGCCATAATCAGATCTTGAACCTGAAATACACAAGGAAGAAAATGCGGCATGGCAAAGCTCGTGGCAGAGCCCAACTTAGAGGCACTGAAAATAGAACATTTAAATTAGATGTTTTCATTGTCATGTGTTTCTGTTTTCTTCAACCAGCATTACCTTAAGATCAACCAGCTGTACTGAAATCCAGAAAGTGTACCACTATGCTTACTTTTTTCTGATTACACAGTAGCTTGTTCTCATAGTACCTGCAGACAGACCCTTGTCTTTGGGATATCGAATCTTGTGATACTACAATATGGTTCATACTGCTGTACACTCAAGATCCTTGATATGAAGGCTTATGTTTGAGATACATAGATTTGACTAATACCATATTTGGGTAGTAACCAGTACGCAGCAAGACCACATGCACAAGAGATGTCGTGAGCGCATTTTTGTTTGCATCAGTTTTGTGATTACTCAATGTTTTCGAAATCATACAAATGCAGTGACATAATTTTTGGCAAGGGTCTAATGGCTAGTGTTGAAACTGTTTGCCCTAAAAGGTTTCAAGGCTTGGAAAGCCAAGTCTTGAATAGTGCAATCATTGTCAAGACTTGGGGACATGGAATTGCAAAAAACGAATACCATTTCAAAACTTGGGATACCAAGTCTTGAAAGAGAAATGTAAGAATCAGACCTGTGGCTGCCAAGTCTTGACAATCATGTTCACTTGTGTTCATGTCTTGGAAGACCATGTCATGAAAGTTCTTACTTGGGTCTAATGTTGAAATTATTTGGCTCAAAAGCCTTCAAGAGTTGGAAAGCCAAGTCTTGAATAGTGCAATCATTGTCAAGACTTGAGGACATGGAATTGCAAAAAAAAACATTTCAAAACTTGGGATTCCATGTCTTGAAAAAGTGTCAGATTTCATAACTGTGGCTGCCAAGTCTTCAAAAATATTTCCAAATGAGTTCATGTCTTGGAAGACCAAGTCATGAAAGACATAATTCATGGCAAGGGTCTAATGTTGAAGTTCTTTACCCCGAAAAGTTTCAAGACTTGGAAAGCCAAGTCTTGAATAGTGCAACCATTGTCAAGACTTGGGGACATGGGGTTGCAAAAAAATGTAACATTTCAAAACTTGGGTTCAAAGTCTTGAAAAAATGTAAGATTTCAGAACTGTGGCTGCCAAGTCTTGAAAAAATATTTCCAAATGTGTTCATGTCTTGGAAGACCAAGTCATGAAAGACATAATTCGTGGCAAGGGTCTAATGTTGAAAGTCTTTACCCGAAAGTTTCAAGACTTGGAAAGCCAAGTCTTGAATAGGGCAATCATTGTCAAGTCTTGGGGACATGGAGGTTCAAAAAAGTAACAGTTCAAGACATGGGATATTGCCAAGTCTTGAAAGAAAAATGTAAGATTTCAGAACTGTTGTGGCTGCCAAGTCTTGACAATCATGTTCACTTGTGTTCATGTCTTGGAAGACCAAGTCATGAAAGACATAATTCGTGGCAAGGGTCTGATGTTGAAATTCTTTGCCCCGAAAAGTTTCAAGACTTGGAAAGCCAAGTCTTGAATAGCGCAGTCATTGTCCAGACTTGGGGACATGGTGTTGCAAAAAATGTACATTTCAAAACTTGGAATACCAAGTCTTGAAAAAAAGATTTCCGAACTTGGTCTGCCAAGTCTTGAAAATATTTCCAGATGTGTTCATGTCTTGGAAGACAAAGGCATGAAAGGCATAATTCTTACTTATACTGTTGAAATTCTTTGGCCCAAAAGGTTTCAAGAGTTGGAAAGCCAAGTCTTGAATAGTGCAATCATTGTCAAGACTTGGGGACATGGAATTGCAAAAAACATTTCAAAACTTGGGATTCCAAGTCTTGAAAACATGCAAGATTTCAGAACTCTGGCTGCCAAGTCTTGAAAAAATATTTCCAAATGTGTTCATGTCTTGGAAGACCAAGTCATGAAAGACATAATTCTTGGCAAGGGTCTATAATGTTGAAATGCTTTACCCCGAAAAGTTTCAAGACTTGGAAAGCCAAGTCTTGAATAGAGCAATCATTGTAAGGCTTGGGGACATGGGACTGCAAAAAAATGTCACATTTCAAAACTTGGGGTACTGCCAAGTCTTGAAAGAAAAATGTAGGATTTCAGATCTGTTGTGGCTGCCAAGTCTTGACAATCATGTTCACTTGTGTTCATGTCTTGGAAGACCAAGTCAGGAAAGACATAATTCGTGGCAAGGGTCTAATGTTGAAATTCTTTACCCCGAAAGGTTTCAAGACTTGGGAAGGGAAGTGTGGCAAGTTTCTGACTGTTAGATAATTTCATCCGCATGAGCCAATGCAAAGTCTTAAGAAGCTAAACCATTTTCTCAGGAACCTCATTTCCACACTTTGAGGCCAAGTATTGCAATGTACCATTCTTAAGCTGCACAATGGCCCATCTCTACCGCTTTGGAATGCCAAATCTGGATGAATGTTACAATTGGTACCGTTGTCAAGACCTAGGGACATGAGTTGAAAAAATGTCACGTTTCAGAACTTGGGATGCCAAGCCTTGAAAAACAACCCATCGTGTTCATGCCTTGGATGTCCACAGTCTATTGTTAGCAAAAACTAGCTGCAAACAGTTTCAAGACTGGGGAAGCCAAGTCTTGAAGATGGCATGATGCCATGAAATTCCACATTGTGTCTTTTGTAAAAGGCATGTGCAAGCATAAAAAAAAACAGATGGTTTCAAAATTTGAGACGCCAAGTTTTAAGATGGCATCATGTGTAAAGAATCATGCGGGCACAGCCCCACATACGGCAGAAAAAAAAACACAGGTATAAAGTTTCCGCTTGTTACACAGTTTAGTACATGGTTGTAAAATGTTAGGAGGGGTTGAAAATTGGAAGTGGAAGAATATCATTTCGAACACTTGAAGGCCAAGTATTGCAATATCATTCTTGGGCTCCAGACTTGGAGTTCCAAGTCGTGAGCACAAGACCAATCTTTACCACTCTGGACACCCAACAGGAAACATAACAAGTATCAAACTACAGAACAGCTTGTTTGCAAGTTTTCAGGCTCGGGGCGGTAGCAAGTGTTGAAACCTATTATTTTTAAAAAGTCGCAAAGACTAACTTCATTGGTGAGCCAAGGCAGAAAACTTTGCAACAAAAACCCAAGTCTTGAGCTTGAAGACTTGGAAGGTCAAATAGTTACCAAGATGGATCAAGTTAAGTTCCAGACTTGGAATGCCAAGTCCAATCAAATCCAGAACTTGGCGCAATGCATTTGGACAAGTTGAGGGTGAACTCTTACCTTTTTGTTTCAAAACTTGGGATGCCAAGTCTTGAAAAAATATGTTCATGTATTGAAAGACCAAGTCATGAAAGGACAAAAAAGTAATACTGATAAAGCCAAGTTCTGAACGATGTTAATGGTAACTGCCATGAATCAATCATATTTGAAAGACCTGGGAGGCGAAGCCAATTGAGACAAACATGAGTGGTTGGACTTGGATTCAAGCCTTGAACTTTTGAAGAACTCATTTGCATCACATCGAGAACAACCTTAAAAGTCTCAGTGATCATGCTTGTCAGTGCAAGACTTGCGAGGCCAAGTCTTGAAGTGCATTTAAGATTCACTATTGTGCCAAAACAATTTCTGGGAGACCAAGCCCAAATAGATTTTTTGCAGACTTGGAAAATGACCAAGTCTGAATTTCATTTTCAACTTCCACATTTAAAAACCATCATCAAGAACAACATCATATTGAAATTGAAGCCCAAGAGAAACAAAAAAACAATCATGTTCATCTTGGACATTTGGAACCTTGAACGGAAATCACCAAGAGAGGCATGATGGAATGTCCCTCCAAGAGTATGGTTTATCTAGAAGAGTAACAGTGCCCTGTTGGTACAATGTGTTTTCTGTCAAGAGCAGCTAAAGTTCGACACCTTTTGGCGCAAAGACCATAGTAAGCAAATTCAAACTGTTCCATTGTTACACTAGTCACAACTATGCATATCTAATCATGCCTTCAAATCCATGAGTGAAACCGTGTGTTTTTGTTTAATTTGGTTGAAGGTCTGCCACTTGAAATCCTAATGTCAAATCAGTCGGTATTTAGGTTCCTATGCAGCTCCATTCCTACAACCACATTTGGGAACCTGATGGTTGGAGCATGCAATCCACTAGAAGTGTATGAGTATAGTCATGTATATGCATTGAACACCTGTAGGTCACACCAAGCCCCAAAAATGCCACGCACCAGACAAAAAAAACTATGCATATAGTCATCCAACTCATTTGTGAAAATAAGAATATGAAAAAAATCACCTTCTAGATTGTAGTTATTCCTGATGAACTCTCAAAACTTTGAAAATGAAAGGGAGGTGTATGTATGTACTTGCCAGCTACGAGACAGATTTTTGTTTAACCCTTTTCTTGGAACGGATACGAATTCTATTGCCAAGGCCTGGAATGCCAAGTCTTGGAATTGAAGTTGATGTCTTAATTCAATTGCCAAGGCCTGGAACGCCAAGTCTTGGAATTGAAGTTGATGTCTTAATTCAATTGCCAAGGCCTGGAACGCCAAGTCTTGGAGTTGAATTTTATGTAATTCAATTGCCCAGGCCTGGAATGCCAAGTCCTGGAATTGAAGTTGATGTCTTAATTCAATTGCCAAGGCCTGGAACGCCAAGTCTTGGAATTGAAGTTGATGTCTTAATTCAATTGCCAAGGCCTGGAACGCCAAGTCTTGGAATTGAATTTGATGTAATTCAATTGCCAAGGCCTGGAATGCCAAGTCTTGGAATTGAAGCCCATTATTTCAGGGGTTATGATGCCCTTGTTCAGGGCTAGTCCCTTGTTCAGGGACATTATCCCCAGCACTCGGAACGCCGAGTCCTGTCCAAACCCCAGCTGAAGGCTGCTGCAACGGCATCACCTGTCCAGGAAACCTGCAGGTACAAATTAATGGTATCACATATATGTTCATGACTTGTGTGCATGGTGGTATCACAAGTGGATGACAACCCGGAGACACTGGGTGGTATTTTATGATTTTATGACTCTTGGTGACATTATATTGGTATCATATGTGCATGACCCTTGATTAAATATATATATATATTTATGTTCATGATGCTTGATGGTCATTGGCAGTCTGTGTGTGTGTATGTTTGTGTTTGGTTCAGTAATCATGAAACTTGTTGTTTGAATTACAACATGTTTGTTGTTCTGACCTGCCCTCCCCTCCAGGTTAGTGTGTGTGTGTGTTTGGTTCAGCAATCATGATACTTGTTGTTTGAATTACAGCATGTTTTTTTGTTCTGAACTGCCCCCACCCCTCCAGGTTTCAATTTAAGCATGACTACTGTGTGTATGTGTTTTGTTTGGTTCAATAATCATGATACTTGTTGCTTGAATTACAGCATGTTTTTTGTTCTGAACCGCCCCCACCCCTCCAGGTTTCAATTTAAGCATGACTACTGTGTGTATGTGTTTTGTTTGGTTCTGTAATCATGATACTTGTTGTTGGAATTACAGCATGTCTTTTTGGTTCTGACCTGCCCCCCCCCTCCAGGTTTCAATTTTAGCATGAAAACTTATCCCTAGAAAATGAAAAGAAACATGTTGGAAAACCATCCCAAAATGGAAAAGCAAAAAAATACTGCATTTTTCAGCCAAAATGAAACTATCATTTTCAAAAACCAAACTATCACAATCAAAGAACAGAGGTTGATAGCAGATGCACGAAAGCCTATGTTTTTCCATACAAAGTTCGTCCCCGAACCTCGATGATCTACCTCTGCGGTGCGACGGGTGCGAGACGGTCTCGTGTGTGGTCGGATCATGGTCGGATATGCTCGGATCATGGTCGGATCATGGTCGGATCGGTTCCGCATTGTAAATGGGGTTTCAACTGTTTTTCGTGCATGTGTGGTCGACAGAATTCCATTGTGATTTGCAACTGTAGAATCGTTCCCGCATTGTAAATGGGGTTGCAAGTGGTGCTGGTGGATGAGTTGCCGATGGAATTCCATTGTGATTTGCAACTCTAGGATCCTTCCCTCACTGTAAATGGGATTGCAAGTGGTGCTGGTGGATGAGTTGCCGATGGAGTTTTGAAGGAAGTCTCGCACGAAATGCGTTTTTGAGAGATAGCAGATGCACGAAAGCCTATGTTTTTCCATACAAAGTCCGTCCCCGAACCTCGATGATCTACCTCTACAAGGAGACGGTTGTGAGACGGTCTCGTGTGTGGTCGGATCAGTCTCTGCAGATCGCATTGTAATGGCTGCGTCAAGGTTGCTGCGTGCTGTGGCTGCATTTGTCATACTATTGTCTTTTGCAGCTCGACTTCGTAAATCGTATTGGAGTGGCTGCATGAAGGCTGCCACAGTGATTTGTCAGCAGATTTTCTCCATTTTGGCGCTAGTGATTTTCCTTCTAAAAATCCCTTTAAAAAGTGCTTCAAAATCGTCTTTTTTTCGCTCTGGCGTCGAGATCCGGTTTTGGAGCTACAATTTCCGACGCGGTTGCGCGTAGTTCTATTGTGTTTTGCAACTCAGTCTCTGCAGATCGCATTGTAATGGCTGCGTCAAGGTTGCTTCGTGCTGTGGCTGCATTGGTAATACTATTGTCTTTTGCAGCTGGATCTCGTAAATCGTATTGGAGTGGCTGCATGAAGGCTGCGACATGGATTTGTCAGCAGATTTTCTCCATTTTGGCGCTAGTGATTTTCCTTCTAAAAATCCTTTTCAAAAGTGCTTCAAAATCGTCTTTTTTCGCTCTGGCGTCGAGATCCGGTTTTGGAGCTACAATTTCCGACGCCAGAGCGCGTAGTTCTATTGTGTTTTGCAACCCAGTCTCTGCAGATCGCATTCTAATGGCTGCGTCGAGTCGAGGTTGCTTCTGCTGTGGCTGCATTCGTAATACTATTGTCTTTTGCAGCTGGATCTCATAAATCGTCTTGGAGTGGCTGCATGAAGGCTGCGAAATGGATTTGTTAGCAGATTTTCTCCATTTTGGCACTAGTGTTTTTTTGTTGCACGTAGGTTTAGAGCAGTGTGAAGTGTGGGGCGTAAAGAGTGCAGTGTGAAGTGTGAAGTGTGAAGGAAGCAGTGGGAAGTGAGAAGTGTGAAGTGTGGAGTGTGAAGTTTAAGTTTGGAGTGCGAAGAGCGCAGTGTGAAGTGTGAAGTGTGAAGTGTGAGGTTTGGAGTGTGAAGCAAGCAGTGAGAAGTGTGAAGTGTGGAGTGTGAAGTGTGAAGTGTGGAGTGTGAAGTTTAAGTTTGGAGTGCGAAGAGCGCAGTGTGAAGTGTGAAGTGTGAAGTGTGAAGTGTGAGGTTTGGAGTGTGAAGGAAGCAGTGAGAAGTGTGAAGTGTGAAGTCTGAAGTGTGAGTGAAGTGTGGAGTGTGAAGTGCGAAGTGAGAAGTGTGAAGTGTGAAGTTTGGAGTGTGAAGTTTGGAGTCGGAAGGAAGCAGTGAGAAGTGAGAAGTGTGAAGTGTGGACTGTGAAGTGTGGAGTGTGAAGTGCGAAGTGAGAAGTGTGAAGTTTGGAGTGTGAAGGAAGCAGTGAGAAGTGAGAAGTGTGAAGTGAGAAGTGTGAAGGGTGGACTGTGAAGTGTGGAGTGCGAAGAGCGCAGTGTGAAGTGTGAAGTGTGAGGTTTGGAGTGTGAAGGAAGCAGTGAGAAGTGTGAAGTGTGGACTGTGGAGTGTGAAGTGTGAGTGAAGTGTGGAGTGTGAAGTGCGAAGTGAGAAGTGTGAAGTGTGAAGTTTGGAGTGTGAAGTTTGGAGTGGGAAGGAAGCAGTGAGAAGTGAGAAGTGTGAAGTGTGGACTGTGAAGTGTGAAGTGTGGAGTGCGAAGTGCGAAGTGAGAAGTGTGAAGTGTGAGTTTTGGAGTGTGAAGTTTGGAGTGGGAAGGAAGCAGTGAGAAGTGAGAAGTGTGAAGTGTGGAGTGTGAAGTGTGGAGTGTGAAGTGCGAAGTGAGAAGTGTGAAGTGTGAAGTGTGAAGTTTGGAGTGTGAAGGAAGCAGTGAGAAGTGAGAATCAGTGTGAAATGTGGAGTGTGAAGTGTGAAGTGTGAAGTGCGAAGTGAGAAGTGTGGACTGTGAAGTGTGAAGTGTGGACTGTGAAGTGTGAAGTGTCAAGTGTGGACTGTGAAGTGTGAAGTGTGCAGTGTGAAGTGTGAAGTGTGAGGTTTGGAGTGTGAAGGAAGCAGCGAGAAGTGAGAAGTGTGGAGTGTGAAGTGTGGAGTGTGAAGTTTGAAGTTTGGAGTGCGAAGAGTGCAGTGTGCAGTGTGAGGTGTGGAGTGTCGAGGGAAGGACACGGTCGGGACAGGTTGTCTTTGAACTATAGGTCATTTATGTTTGGGAAACTTCCGCCGCCGGCTTGCCCGGGTCTATGTTAATGATAGGCATTGTGACTATATAGGCCAAACAGTGGCTTTTGCAATTGTTTGCTGCAACTTGCATTTTTTTGGCCATCCCTGCTATGGTCACCTGTGGCTTCAGTCTTTCTTTGTGCCTTTGTAGCCTCTGGTGGGTTCCTGCAATGCAGCTTGGCAGCCAGCTCTCAAATGGCCAATGACTTGCCTCAATGGCTCTGGCTCCATGGCAACAAACAAATCCCACTTGGAAGGTCTTTGGCCACCAGCCAAGCATGGAATCTCAGTGGAACGCAACTGGATGGTTACCACAAAAATGCCAGGTTCTTCCATGGTATGGGCTTTTCTTTTCTTGGTGCTTGGCTTCTGTTCACCAAACAATTCTTGGCCTTCTTGGGGATCTTCTGGTGCTGCTAAATATTCTTGGATCTTCTCATTCCTGGCTTGGATCAAAGCTTGCAATTCCTTGCTCTTGGACAAACTGGGGTTCTTGGGCAGCTTGCCACCACATACCAATTGGCAAATGGAGTAGTTGGTGGCACTGAACTTCAAGAATTTTTGGCCTTGGTGCTCTTCAACCAGGTCTGCAGCAATGGTCACTGGTTTGTCCTCTTGGTACTTGATTTGGCAGCGGAAGGTGATGTCCACCATGGCTGGCTGCAACTTGCTGGTTCCCTTGGGTTGGCAAATCCTCATTCAAAAAAATATTGGGCCAATGCATGCCCACAGAAACATGAGGCAAAAGATGTGGCCAAAACATGGCTTTTGTGGGTTGTCACATGTCATGGGGATTCTGCCCAAAACAAGCATTTTTGCTTTGACAAGCTTTTGCATGTTCATCCAAAAGGAGAAATCATTTTTGACAATTTGCAAAACAAAGATATTTCTGGGGAAACAAATTCTCAATTCATGAGGGAAAAAAACAAGTTTTTTTAATGGTGCTTTTTTCTTTTGGTATGCAAATATATGGTGAATGTAAATATTATGGAAGCAAATAAACATTCTTGGTAATTGAGAATGGTTCAAATCAAGCTCTAAACAGATCTGGAAAATTATACAGAGTTAACTTGAGTTAAGTTAGTTACATAATTTCATCAAAAAGTTAATAATTTAACTTAACTTATGTTAAAAATTACCACTAGTTGTACATAGTTAGGACCTAGTTGTAAATTGTTAACACATAGTTGTAACTAGTTGATAAATGAACATAACTGATTCTAACTATGTTAACTCCTTACAAAAAAAAAACAGGATCTCAAGAATGCTCTGACTGAAGCAACACATTCCCAAAATGAACGCAACTTCAAACAAAGTGCAACCCACTGCTTGGAGAGACAGTCATCTGTGGCAGCTTGAGCTTTTGAAAGACAAGACAAACAAACGCATGTGTGATTCTAGTCTGTGTGCCCAGCTGCATGATGGAAGCCAGAGATCAAACCCCTCAGCAGATCGGAACTCCTGAAATAAGCTGAAATAGAAGTATGTCACAACGCAATCATCCGACAGTGACAATAATAAAAGCAAATACCTATTGCCTGCTTCAGACGAGAAAACCACATGTAACGGATATGAAATTCTTCAAGCAAACAGCCCTTTTCCCCGATAATCTTCGCATTGGTTTGGATATCTGCACGCGCCTTCCGCCAGCCTGTTGATGGCTTGCGGTTATCGAATTCTGGCTGCGATCGCCAACGAGGCCAACGATAAGAATTGAATTGCAGGGATCCATCCTCAGCAACCGGCAGCGGGAGGAATTAAAACACTGTTAGGACTTTTTTTGGGGGCTCTCACATGTAAATGTTTCGTTTTTTCTGAAACAAACAGAACTAAACAGAACTCAAAATTCATGTGGAATCCTGGGATAAAATGTTCAAACGCAGACCCGGTTTATTAGAATTTCTGGGGGAAAATCACTGGATCTGGCCCCCCCCCTAGATTTCGGGGATCCTTCCCCGGAAGTGCTTCCCTACCCCCAGATTTCCAGAAAGTAACGTTGTGAGCCCTTGCTTTTTGCAGGGTTCTGGAAATGCGGTAAAATATCAAATCTGGATGATGCATCTGTATGTCCATTTTTTTCGTTGCCACCTTGTTTTGAAACATGTTCATTCTCCCTCCTGTATCTGCATAGTTTGAGCAGGTCTCTAGAGGATGGAGGAACTGAAAAAATTGAAAAAACTGAAAAAACTGAAAAAATTGAAAAAACCATTACTTTCAGATGGATGGCCCTCCCCCCTCGATCTATCTGAAAATAATTGTTTTTTCAGTTTTTTCAGTTTTTTCAGTTTTTTCGTTTTTTTCAGTTTTTTAAGTTTCCGGAAAAGCTTTTCGGAGCAGTTCGGAGCACTGCGGACGCTTTCGGAGCCGTTCGGAGCAGTGCGGAGGCTGTCCCGAGCCGGTCGGAGTCGGTCCAGAGGGGTACCCCTCCCTCTCCAGATCTATCCAAAAACTTTAGTTTTTCTGGAAATGCGGTAAAATATCAAATCTGGATGATGCATCGGTATGTCCATTTTTTTTCGTTGCCACCTTGTTTTGAAACATGTTCATTCTCCCTCCTGTATCTGCATAGTTTGAGCAGGTCTCTAAAAGATGGAGGAACTGAAAAAACTGAAAAAATTGAAAAAACCATTACTTTCAGATGGATGGCCATCCCCCCTCGATCTATCTGAAAATAATGTTTTTTCCAGTTTTTTCAGTTTTTTCAGTTTTTTCGTTTTTTTTTCAGTTTTTTTAGTTTCCGGAAAAGCTTTTCGGAGCAGTTCGGAGCACTGCGGACGCTTTCGGAGCCGTTCGGAGCAGTGCGGAGGCTGTCCCGAGCCGGTCGGAGTCGGTCCAGAGGGGTCCCCCTCCCTCTCCAGATCTATCCAAAAACTTTAGTTTTTCTGGAAATGCGGTAAAATATCAAATCTGGATGATGCATCTGTATGTCCATTTTTTTTTCGTTGCCACCTTGTTTTTGAAACATGTTCATTCTCCCTCCTGTATCTGCATAGTTTGAGCAGGTCTCTAGAGGATGGAGGAACTGAAAAAACTGAAAAAACCGAAAAAAACTGAAAAAACTGAAAAAAACTGAAAAAACTGAAAAATAGAAAAAGCCATTACTTTCAGATAGATGGCCCTCCCCCCTCGATCTATCTGAAAATAATGTTTTTTTCAGTTTTTTCAGTTTTTTTAGTTTCCGGAAAAGCTTTTCGGAGCAGTTCGGAGCACACCACCATGGCATTGGTCTATGACTTCTGACATGGCCAAAAAAGCATCTACTGCTGCCACAGCCAAACCTTGAGGTTGAATGATGGTGCACATGCAATGCCTCACTATGGGGTATATGGCCAAACACTCTGCTGCTGTGCAGCTGAATTTTCTGGCATTCTTGGATTTTTCCATTTTCTTCTTTTCAAACAATTGGTGAAAGTGGCTTGCTTTCCAGCCTTTGGGGTATTCCCAACACTGGAAATACTTTTCAAAGAAGCCATAGCAATCAAAGCATTCTGTGGCCAAGCTGGTAAAGAGGTGGTAGAGAACACATGGGGCAGTGCCCTGGAGCACTCCATGCATCCAGTCATGGCAGAACTGTGTGGCTGGTCTGATTATGCCCTTTTCCAGCAATGGCTGGTTCAACATTAGGGCATGTCTCGAATATGTCAAGCCAGTGGCTTGTTGCCACTGTGCAAAGGCCTGCTTGGTGCAAGAGCTGGACCTGGTATGCAACCTTTGGTAGCTGTCCAGCAACTCCTGGTCAGTGACAAGCCTGAGCTGGCTGTATTGAGTGGTAGCACAATGAAATTCACATGGTTCATCATCTGCATGCTTGGCAACTTGGCCATGGACATTGGCACACAGCAAGCAAAACTTGGTCCCTGAATCGCCTTTGCTGGACCAAACTTGCTTTTGGGCAGCACCATCTGCCAAAAACCATGGATAAGTTGAAAAACAAGGTGGTGTCTCCACTGGTGGCTTTCAGCCTGAAGCCAAGCCTGGGGTCTTGGATGGGGCAACAGAAGATGCTTTGCAGTACATGGCCCATCATTTGGGCAATGCCACCATCCAGTGTGGCCACAAAACTGGATCTTTCCACACTGATGGTTAGCCATGCATCTTCATGGGGCAAATGGTCTCCAAACTGGAGAAAGGTGGCATAAATGGTCCACACCTTTCTTTCTGCCCTTCCCAAGACATTTCCTGGGATAATTTCATCACAATATAAAATCAACCCCCATGGGTCATTGATGGTGCTTGGGCATTCTGCATGATGTTGCTGGACAAGCTTGGTCCATGACCCATCTTGGTGATAGATGGCCATCATGTAAACCAATAGGTTGGCCAAAAACATGGTGGTGGTGGTCCCATCATCTTTCACCAAGTTGGCTTCCTGGATCAATGGACCCAAAGCTCCTCCATGGCAACTATCAAGAAGTTGGAGCCTGGCCTCCCTTTGGTGGTTGCTACTGTGTAGATCTGGCATTCCAGACTTCTTGGCCTTTTCGGGAATAGCTGCCAAAGCATTTTGTGAATGCTTGGGTAAATTGGAAGAGAATTGTAAAAGCTCTGCCAGCTTGGCTTTCTTGGTCTTGGGCTTCTGGTCTGGCAAATCATTCTCCATGGCATGTTTTTTCATGGATCCTTTGTCCATGATATTGTCAAATGACACAAAAAAAGATATGATATGTATTTGGAAGTGGCAATGGTGAGAGAGCTCTTCAAGCAAAGAATGCATGTTGGATATATTCTATGGAAAAGTTTTTCTTCATTGCAATTGTCTCTCATGTTTGGCTTTGGGCATGGTCAGTGAAACTGTTCTGTTTGATCTCCAAAGCTGCTCAATCAAAGATGCAAATGACAGCCAAACACTGGTGGCCACAATGGCTTTTGAAACATTTGAAACTGCGTGAGCAGACGGCAACAATTCTTCTTTGGCTCTTTTTGCAGCTGGGCTTTGAACATGTTCTCATCATCTGCCTTGGCTCCCATGGACTTGATGCCATGATGTTGGCATTAGTCTTTCCCTGCAAGGCTTCAGTGGTGGTTGGTCACTAATGGTTTCACTTCTTTTTGCCAAATGCTGCCTCCCATGCTGCTCGACCTTGGTAAATCTGGCCCTTGAAATTGGGCTTGGCACATTGGCTGCAGCCATCCCCTCTGCACTTGCTGCATCCTAGGCCCATGCCAGGCTGCTTGGCCTTACCCTTTGGTGCAGCTTTGGCTTTGGAGGTAGCAGGGGTCTTGGTGGGCACAGCCTTTGCCTTGCATTTTGGCTTTGGAGTTGGCTGCCTTGCAGCAGGTCTCTTCAGCCCAGTGGTCTTCTTCTTGGAGGCAATGGTTTGGTAAGCCTGTGCTTCCAACTCTTCCAAGGTGGGACCAGTGGTGTTGCTGGGTGGCTGGTTACCCTGGCAAGGCACAAGTTGCTCATTGGCCAAAGGCACAGGTGTATTTGCAGTTGACTCATTGGTCAGAGCCAATGCCTTGGTCATGGGTGTGGCCACAGGCCTTTGGTTCAAAACTTCTTGCTGGCTGGTGGCTGCCTGTGTTGCAAAGGAAACCTGTGGCTGCACTTGGCTCTGGTGGGCTTGTAACAAAGCATGGGCAAGCTTGGCCACACTGTCTTGCTGCATTTCTGGCAATGCCTTGGCATTGGTTTTGCCAGTAGTGCCATGCAGCAACAGGTTGGTGTTCCTGACAGGAGCCTTCTTCATCCATGCTGCCAATGGGATTTGGCGACACTCTGGTCTGTCATTCCCATAAGCTGCCTGAAGCCAATTCTCTCCCAAATCCATGGGTCTGGGAGGGTAAGTTCCATTCCCTGGGGCAACCCCTTGGGTAGCTGCTTTGTGAAGAGCTTGGAAATCTTTCTGCAGGTTGTGCATAGCATGTGGTGTCATCTCTGGCTTTCCCTGGTCATTTCTCAGTTTCAAAACCAATGCCACTGCTTGCTGTTTGGTGTGCTCCTTGAGGCTGACAACACTCATATGGGCCAGCCTATTGGCTAACACAGTCAGAAGGTCCATGACAGTGACATCTGCTTCCAACTTGGACCAGTCTTGGCTTGTCAAGTATGCTGGGAGGTTGTGCACTTTCTGGCCACCATGGACCAGTGCCAATGCATGGTTGGTCCCTGCAGCTGCCAGTGATTCCACACATTGGTTCAAAGTGGTCTTCTCAGTCTCTGGCATGTTGGCAGCTTCCACATGGTCAAGCAATTGGAGGATTGCTTCACTGGTCCATGTATTGACTGCTTGGAGCCTTTGGCACAAAGTGTTCAGCAAAGTCTGAACAACTGGGGAGCCAGGTCTCCTGGCAGACAACTCTTGCAAATGGGTGATCTCTGCCAGGAAATCTTCTATTTTCCACAAATGGCTCATGGTGCATGGGTAGGCTGGCAAGGGCAAGGTGGCTACTTTATCATGAGCCAAAAGGAAGAGGTGACAGCTTGTTTGCACAAGGTGAAGGAGGACTTTGTGATATAACATTATAGAGCTACTTGCAAGGATATAATATAGAAAGAAGGAATGACTTTACCAGGAGTTGCATAGACGTGGGAATGGTAAGAAAGGTAAGGTGTGGCCAAAAGATGGTTTTTGCTTGAAGTGGCCATATTTGGCTTTTGAAATTTATCTTTGTCTGCCATATATGGCTTTTGTTACAAATGCCTGTCACCAATGCACAGCTTCAAATGGAAGCCAAACAGGCTTTTGAACAACAAAAAACAAAGCTGCTGCTCTTTTTGTCGCTGGCTGTGTGAAGCAAATGGTTTGGAAAAGCCACTCAGAGATCAAACCAATCTGGCCTTCTGGCATCATGCCCATGGACTTGGCTGATGTTTTTGGTCCTGGTGAGTTCCCTGAGGAAATAGTGGTCTTTCTTCGTGGACTCCAACATGGTCTCAATTCGCTGCCATTCGCCTTGCTGGTAGTGGTGTACCAGCCTGCTAGCAGTGCGAGCCCATCCTTGGTTGGCATTGGCTGGATGGTTTGTGAGGTCTGACTGGAACTTGGCTATGATGGAGCTACATGTTGGCCAGTCTTCTTGGTCCCACAAGCTGGCAAAAAACACCAGTTTGAACTTCCACCCTGTCTTCTTGGTGAAAGTGTTGGCAGCTTCAGATGGGGCACTGCTGGATGCAGCACCTGGGTTGGATGGCCCTGCTGCTGTTGGTGATGGGGGCGATGGGAAGCCTGCCATGGGATGGGCTTTGGGGCTGCCCTCCATGGCTGTGGGAGAGGATGGTGCTGGCAAGTCACTGGCAGGTGGTGGTGGCTGCAGTGAACCAGTGGGAACATCACCAAGCCATAGTTCGGGGCGCGGGCATTCACCTTCAGAAGTTTTGTGGCCTGCACCTGCGCCATGACAAGAAAAAAATCTTTTGAAAATTGAAAAGGGGCCGGCCCGGCCGGCCTTGGGGCAGGACAAGGGTCTTGGCACATTGTCGGTCTTGTAGTCCGAACTTAGTTGAGTTGAACTTAAATTAGCTTCCAGACATTCGCACTCATCTCAGAGCTTCATGCATCTAGTTTCAATAACCTTGAAACAAAATCTGATCTCAATTCATCAAAATAATTGGGCCCGAACTTGTCACTCAAAAAGGAGATGCTGCGCTTCTTCCCGCCAGCTGCGCCCATAGCTGATGAAACAAATCGCTTGAAGCAGTTTGACTCACAAATTACATGACCATTGGCATACCATCATGCAATGATTTTAATTATTACATTACGGTGGTTCAGTGAATCTTAAAGCATAACTCTTCAAGTTTCCCACGGCATCCTAACTGCTGCTGCGGGCTGAACCTGTTCAAAGCGGCCGGGCCGAGTCTGTCCGTAAACTAAAAAGGGGATCCCATGTTTAACCCGCCAAGAGCCTTCAAGTCGTCAGGCCACACTCAGTTTATCGATTCAGCTGACGCTGTGACATGACAAAACAACATATAATTACAACACAGCAAGTCAATAAATCCTTTGCCATTGTTACGCTATAATTATTATTAGCTGGCAGACTGCAAGTAACATCAGGGAAATCATGCAATTGTTCTTCAATATTAGATACAAGTCCCAGTTATGATTATTATGTAAATATTTTAAGGAAGCTTAGCAAAACTTCGAATGATCCCCACCAAAACCTTGAAGATTTCAACATTAGCACTGTGTTTCTTGACAGAGCCGGCAGAAGAATACTTATCAATTCTAAATTAGTCTCCCTGCTGCTGTAAGGAAAACTGTGGCCAGCATAGCATCGACAAGAACCGGCGGAGCCAAGAGGGCCTTAAAAGTGACATAAGAAAAGCCAACCCCAGATCCGGAACCCAACCCCGATTAGGGCGAAAAAGTCTTACTACTGAATGCGATCATGTTTTACAGTTTTGCGAACCGGCTAAGCCCAGAAACGGCATGTCGATCTTTTGCAGGGATTCTCGTTTTAATGCACTGTTGTCGCAATCTGTCTTTCTCTGCTGTCAATAGAGGGAGAACGACTTGGTTCAGATGGATCAGTTGCTTCGAGCAGTGACTAAACTGGGATTAATTTTCGATCTTTCTCGGATCGTGTCATCAACTCTCTCCTGTCAGGTTATAGTCACGATCTTGCAGCCGGAAAATTCAAAAAAAGGTACGAGTTGTAAAAACAACAGATAGAACGTAGTTCTTGCGATCTTGCAGCCGGAACATTTTAAGGAAAAAACTCAATTCTACGTGTATATATATATGGTTTCGTGTCTTTTTGTAAGAAAATCTTGCAGCCGGAAAATTCAATTTAAAAAACAACTAAAACATCACGAAACCATATATATATACACGTAATTTGACATTTTCATCAAAACAAAGTTGTAAGTTAGTTATCAACGTTCCCCCGGGTATATATATATATATATATACACGAAACCTCGTTGTACCTGCAACGAAGGAGTGAGATAGAACAGGGATTTTTTTCTTGCAGTATTTGCCTCTTTCGAAAAATTTACAGATAGAAAATTCCAAAATCTAGGAAACTAGTTTTTTTTCTTCCGACATTCTTATGCCTTTATATTACTGTGTAGTGGCAATGATAAATAAGTTTAATAAATATATATATATATACATATGTTAATAATAATAATAATAATGGTAATAATAATAATAAAAGTGGTAATAATAATAAATATTATAGAATAATAATAATAATACACGACCATTTGTATGCCCTCTGCCAGTTCTGTTGCTTTATATTACAATTTATCCAAATTTAACCAGAATTTATCCAAAAATAAATTGCCTGGACTTCTGCCCCAAGGCAGGGAGGGATTTCCTGTTTTTCCCAAAATTTCACCAAAAAACGTGGTCTTCACCCCAAAAATGCAATTTATGAGCCAAAATCGTGATTTTATCAATTTTATCACTGGTTTATCCCAATTTAATTCAAATTTATTCAGTTTTACATGGAGGAACACACTCAAAGTCTTTGGATATAATTTACAATTGGTTTAAATCTTGTGGAATGTGAATTAGTTAAGAGCAAAACAAGAAACGTTTCTGAACGAAAAATGAGAAAACACATAGGAACAACCAGCATTGAGTCAACATAAGAAAAAAAACAAAACACATAAAATATATATATATATATAACTGCATTTATATGTATATGTATATATATATATGTGTGTGTTCACACCTTATTTCTCCATGCTGTAGTCCATGTTGATGAGTCTTCCTCCGTTTTTCCATTAGTTCACCAGGAGATTTCATCAGTTTTCCTCATCTGTTTGATCATTTTATAAAAAGGATTTGATCAGTTATTCAAATCTATTTGATCAGTTTATCACACAAAAAAACATGTTTCCCACCTATTTGTTCATTATATCGTTTGGTTTCATCAGCTGTCCCAAGTTTTCCCAATCTATTTCTCCAGTTGATCATTACAGTTTGGCTTCAGTTCTCTAAAGTTTTCCCAACCTATTGGTGCATGTTATCATTGGGTTTCATCAGTTTTTTCCCACCTATTTCTTGAGTTCATCATGATGTTTCATGAGTTTTGGTTGTGCGTTCCTTCATTGTTTTGTTTTTTAGATTTCATCCATCTTCCTCACCAAAGTCTTCATTGTACCATTCATTTTCATCAGTTTTCTCCCAACTACTTGTCACTAGATTTTATCTGTTTTCCCCAACTACTTGTTCATTTTACCATTGGCGTTCATCATTTAGCCCATCCATTCCTTGATTTTATCATGAGATTTCAATCAGTTTTCCCCACCTATTTGTTCATTTCTCACTCGGTTTCATCAGTTTTCCCCACATCCTGGCTCATTTAGTCACTGTTTTTTTTTGGGTTTCTCCATTTCTTCCTTTTATCCGTGGATTTCATAATGTTCCCGTCCTATTGCAATGTGTGTATTATGCATTATCTTTTCTAATTTATCTATAATTTCAAGTATCTAAAAACATGTTGCTGAATGACATAGAGAGAAGGATACAAGACTCGAATACATTCCGGATACAAATCCCAGAAGGAAAAGAATATCCCCGATCATTTTGATTCTGATGGTTCTCCAATTCAAAAACACCACAAAAATCACAGATAGAAAATTGTTGATGTGTGCCGCATATGTGTTTCGAAGTCTTTATCTAAATTTTGGACGTGGCACACACCATATTTATATTATACTGCATGTTGCTGTTTTCAATTCTTTACTTCAATTTGCGATTGCAATGTTTGATTTCCCTTTACAGTTTTTCACATGCGCAAGCATTTGCACATCCGAGTTTTTGAGGCACACAACAATATCACTCATAAAATTGCTTAAGGATATCTTTTTACATAGTTCAATTTACTTCATGTTTTTGGCAACACTTTCCGCATTTTTTTGGATATGTCATCAGCTTGCCATTGGTTTTTAAAAGTTTCCAACTTATTTCAGCATCTTACCCCTGGTTTTGAACCTGTTTTCATGATTTTAGAATTGGTTTTAATCCATGTCCAGCCTATTTCAGCATTTTACCTTTGGTTTTCAGCAGTTGTCCAAACTATTTCATGATTTTACCACTGATTCTTATCAAATTCAAACCTATGCCAAGAATCCTACCACTGTTTTCCAAGCAACTGCACAATCTATTTCAGCATGTCCATTGGTTTGCAATCGTTGCTCCGCATATTTCAGCAGCTTACCGTGAGTGTTCATTTATTTTTTCCACTTCCAGGATTGGTGTTCATCAGTTTTTTCTTCCGTTCTTTGTCTCATCAATTTTCATCATTGTGTCTTTGTTTTTCACTTTTTATGTTCATCCATTTTCATTTTGTTCATCACCTGTTTTCTTTTTGGCATTGTCTTTACATGGTCTTTATTGTGATATATTGTTTCATCAATGTTAATCATTTGTAATTGTTTTATTTTTAGGTTTCATCATATTTCATATATATATAGTTGCCCCTTCCCAAGTATTTTGTTTCAAAGAGATCCGAAAACTCCCTCAAGAAGATCATCAAACCTGCGATGCAAAATCCCTATATCAGTTTTGACACTGCAAATGCAATTTTGCAAAAAAATACCTGAACTATTCATGCAAAAAATAATGTATGCTATGCATACTGTGTGTTTTATTTCGTGTCTCCGCCTTGCCACGGAGCAACACTGCACCCTGCCACAAACGGGGGTTAATGGGAAGGTTTATTTAATAATTCCCGAGCTCAAGACCCACACTCTGGCTGAAGTCGACGAGGAACTGCTCAGGGGGGTAAAAGGGTTTGGTGGGTGGGTTTCCTTACTATATCAAAATATTTCATCAAACATAAATATATATCTATCTATCTATCTATCTATGACTCTCTCTTCTCTGACACTATCTCTTTTGACTGCAGGATGAGACTTTGAATGGTGAAGAGCTGATTCCCATTTCCGTCTGGGAGATTGACAGTAGATTCTTGTTGCTTCCAGAGCACAGAGCCCGAGACGGAGCGGAAGGCTTGAGGGAAGAGAAGCAGTGGTACCCGGCAACCCGGCAACCCGGCGACCCGGCGACCCGGCGACCCGGCGACCCGGCAACCCGGCGACCCGGCAACCTAGAATAGAAAACGAGGAGAAAGAATAGAGTAGAGGAGAGAGAGAGAGAGAGAGCAGAGCAGAGCAGAGCAGAGCAGAGCAGAGCAGAGCAGAGCAGAGCAGAGCAGAGCAGAGCAGAGCAGAGCAGAGCAGAGAGGATAGAGTAACATATAGTAACATAGAGTAACATAGAGTAACATAGAGTAACATAGAGTAACATAGGGTAACATAGAGTAACATAGAGTAACATAGAGTAACATAGAGTAACATAGAGTAACATAGAGTAACATAGAGTAACATAGAGTAACATAGAGTAACATAGAGAAACATAGAGTAACATAGAGTAACATAGAGTAACATAGAGTAACATAGAGTAACATAGAGTAACATAGAGTAACATAGAGTAACATAGAGTAACATAGAGTAACATAGAGTAACATAGAGAAACAAAAGAGTCTGAGAGGAAAGAAATGGAATGAAATGGACAGAGAAAAGGGGTTAAAAAGACATAAAACGACTACAGGGAACAAAAAGAGAAAACAGGAAACAAAAGATAATGAAAGAAGAGGAACAGATAGAGAATGAAAGAGTAAAGCGGAGGAACCCGGGAACAGAGGAAAAGATCAAAAAGACCACAGGGAACAAAAAGAGAAAACAGGAAACAAAAGATAATGAAAGAAGAGGAAAAGATAGAGAATGAAAGAGTAAAGCGGAGGAACCCGTCAACAGAGGAAAAGATCATGTTAAATATACCATACCCGAAACCTTACATTTCCTCAGGTTTCCCAAATTGATGTATTATCAAATGGGGGTACACCCCCCCCTCCAATACAAAAGTTAACTCATGGGGATCATTGGCGTTCATCATTTAGCCCATCCATTCCTTGATTTTATCATGAGATTTCAATCAGTTTTCCCAATCTATTTGTTCATTTCTCACTCGGTTTCATCAGTCTTCCCCACATCCTGGCTCATTTAGTCACTGATTTTTATTGGGTTTCTCCTTTTCTTCCTTTTATCCGTGAATTTCATAATGTTCCCGTCCTATTGCAATGTGTGTATTATGCATTATCTTTATCTAATTTATCTATAATTTCGAGTATCTAAAAACATGTTGCTGAATGACATAGAGAGAAGGATACAAGACTCGAATACATTCCGGATACAAATCCCAGAAGGAAAAGAATATCCCCGATCATTTTGATTCTGAGGGTTCTCCAATTCAAAAACTCAAAAACACCACAAAAATCACAGATAGAAAATTGTTGATGTGTTCCGTGTATGTGTTTCGAAGTCTTTATCTAAATTTTGGACGTGGCACACACCATATTTATATTATACTGCATGTTGCTGTTTTCAATTCTTTACTTCAATTTGCGATCGCAATGTTTGATTTCCCTTTATATACAGTTTTTCACATGTGCAAGCATTCGCACATCCGAATTTTTGAGGCACACAACAATATCACTCATAAAGTTGCTTAAAGATATCTTTTTACATAGTTCAATTTACTTCATGTTTTTGGCAAAATGTTCCGCATATTTTTGGCTATGTCATCAGCTTACCACTTCCCGCATGGTTTGCCAGGTTTGCCGGGTTTGCCAGGGTTTGCCGACTTTGCCGAGGTTAGCTGGGTTTGCGGGTGTTCGCTGGGTTTTGTCAGGTTTGACGAGGTTTACTGGTGGCATTCGGCCCAATTGACATAGAGTTGATTCCTACCTTAAGTTCATTCCCTTCCATGGTGAGTGATAAAAAACGGCCATGCTAAGCTGCTAGTAAGTGTCAAACACACATACATGTGTGTATATATATATGCTTTGAACCAAATATATTGCAGTAAGACTTGTTGGTTCTAAGCCAGTTGCTGTAATGACCATGAAATATATATATATATATACGTATGTATGTCTGTCTGTCTGTATGTATGTTTACATATATATATGTGCATGTATATAGATGACTTCCACATGATGCTTTACAAAGTTGCGTTCTTTCCGTATACAATCGTCTGCCACGAACTGCATTTTCACATGTTCGAAGTTGTACAACGAAATTGTACAGCAATGAACTGATAGTTTATGATATAGTCAATATATATATATAGTTCCAAGGATGAGCTAGACAATGCATGTATCAAAAAACAGTGTTCCTGGATGGATTACCTTTGTGTTCTGGCGTTGATATGGGATGCAAAGGTTATAATGTAAGAGTGTAGGAGTGAGTGTTCGGCTTTACACCAAGATTGACCATCTGAAATGCATGATTATACACAGCTACAACAGAAATATTGCTACATCATATGTATATATATAGATATATATATATATGTAGATATTAGATATATGCAAATATACATACATATATATATATATACATATATACATACTCGCAACTTCAACAGTAGATAAATTTGTGACCACAATTTCTTACTTCTCTAGAATTTTGCAATAATAACCGTATATAACTGTTCCTGGAAATGGTTGTCCAGGATGTCGGCAAATGTGGGCGACCGGTTTCATCAATTGTTTAATCTATTTCACGATTTTGGCTAGGTTTTTTGTGCAGTTTTACGGCCTATTTCATGATTCTACCATTGGGAGTACACAATTTCCAAAATATCTCAGCATCTTACCATTGATTTTCAGCAGTTGTCCAACCTATTTCATGAGTGTACCAGTGTTTTCTTTCAATTTCCAAGCTATCTCAGTGAAAATGTATCATAGCGATACATACATACATACATACATTACATTACATTACATTACATTACATTACATTACATACATACATACATTACATACATAACATACATACATACATACATACATACATACATACATACATACATACATACATACATACATACATACATAAATACATACATCTATGTATGTATGTATGCATGCATGCATGCATGCATATATGTATATACAATATGTATAGAAATAAGTATATGTATATACACACATGGTTTTACCGTGTCCATCTCTGTATGCTATATTATATGCATATCCGTATATATATATGTATATGTGTGTGTCAAAAAAGGACAGAAAAGCATGTGTTCGTTTTTGACCATATTTTATCCGAAAAAACATCTAAGATTTTTAGACAAAAAATTGTAGCCGAGTAAAATTTAAGACCATTCACCCATCAAGTCGTCCCAACTCATGTTTTCCAGTTGCATACTGCAGTGCTTCACCGCAAGGAATACCTTCCAAATACATAAGAGCCCACGCTTTTGCATGAAGGGATGGAAGAGAACAGACGAGAGTACGGGAGCTAAAATCAAGGTCGCAAAAGGCTTTTGTTTTCTCGTTTTATTGGGGCGCTGAGCACGCTGGCCTCTGTTTAAAATTTAATATTGAGAAAGAAATTGATTCAAAAAAAATGTCGACTTAAATTGAAATCTGTTTTGACTAAATTTTAAACCTAATGACATCAACCCTAAAGTAATCTCGATTCAAATCTAAACGTGTTTTGAATGTAATTCGAACTTGGTGTGTGTAAAATTTGTGGGAATATGAATTAGTTAAGAGCAAGAAACGTTTCTGAACGAAGAATGAGAAAACATATGGGAACAACCAACATTGAATCAACATAAGTACAAAACAATACAAAACACGTGAAATATATATATATATAACTGTATGTTTATATATATATATATATGTTCTCACCGTATTTCTCCATGCTGTAGTCCATGTTGATGAGTCTTCCTCCGTTTTTCCATTAGTTCACCAGGAGATTTCATCAGTTTTCCTCATCTGTTTGATCATTTTATAAAAAGGATTTGATCAGTTATTCAAATCTATTTGATCAGTTTATCACAAAAAACATGTTTCCCACCTATTTCTTCATTTTGTTGTTTGGTTCATCAGCTGTCCCAAGTTTTCCCAATCTATTTCTCCAGTTGATCATTACAGTTTGTCTTCAGTTCTCCAAAGTTTTCCCAACCTATTGGTGCATGTTATCATTGGGTTTCATCAGTTTTTCCCACCTATTTCTTGTGTTAATCATGATGTTTCATGAGTTTTGGTTGTCCGTTCCTTCATTGTATCATTAGATTTCATCAATCTTCCTCACCAAAGTCTTCATTGTACCATTCATTTTCATCAGTTTTCTCCCACCTACTGGTGATTTTTATCACTAGTCACTAGAATTTATTTGTTTTCCCCAACTACTTGTTCATTTTATCATTGGCGTTCATCATTTTGCCCATCCATTCCTTGATTTTATCATGAGATTTCAATCAGTTTTCCCCACCTATTTGTTCATCTTCTCACTCGGTTTCATCAGTTTTCCCCACATCCTGGCTCATTGAATCACTGATTTTTATTGGGTTTCTCCATTTCTTCCTTTTATCCGTGGATTTCATAATGTTCCCGTCCTATTGCAATGTGTGTATTATGCATTATCTTTATCTAATTTATCTATAATTTCAAGTATCTAAAAACATGTTGCTGAATGACATAGAGAGAAGGATACAAGACTCGAATACATTCCAAATACAAATCCCAGAAGGAAAAAAAATCTCCCGATCATTTTGATTCTGATGGTTCTCCAATTCAAAAACACCACAAAAATCACAGATAGAAAATTGTTGATGTGTGCCGCATATGTGTTTCGAAGTCTTTATCTAAATTTTGGACGTGGCACACACCATATTTATATTATACTGCATGTTGCTGTTTTCAATTATTTACTTCAATTTGAGATCGCAATGTTTGATTTCCCTTTATATACAGTTTTTCACATGTGCAAGCATTCGCACATCCGAATTTTTGAGGCACACAACGATATTACTCATAAAATTGCTTAAGGATATCTTTTTACATAGTTCAATTTACTTCATGTTTTTGGCAAAATTTTCCGCATTTTTTTGACTATGTCATCAGCTTGCCATTGGTTTTTAAAAGTTTCCAACTTATTTCAGCATCTTACCCCTGGTTTTGAACCTGTTTTCATGATTTTAGAATTGGTTTTAATCCATGTCCAGCCTATTTCAGCATTTTACCTTTGGTTTTCAGCAGTTGTCCAAACTATTTCATGATTTTACCACTGATTCTTATCAAATTCAAACCTATGCCAAGAATTGTACCATTGTTTTCCAAGCAACTGCACAACCTATTTCAGCATTTCCATTGGTTTGCAATCGTTGTTCCGCATATTTCAGCAGCTTACCGTGAGTGTTCATCTATTTTTTCGACTTCCAGGATTGGTGTTCATCTGTTTTTTTCTTCCGTTCTTTGTCTCATCAACTTTCATCATTGTGTCTTTGTTTTTTTCACTTTTTATGTTCATCCATTTTCATTTTGTTCATCACCTGTTTTCCTTTTGGCATTGTCTTTACATGGTCTTTATTGTGATATATTGTTTCATCAATTTTAATCATTTGTAATTATTTTATTTTTAGGTTTCATCATATTTCATATATATATATATATTGTCGCCCCTTCCCAAGTATTTTGTTTCAAAGAGATCCGAAAACTCCCTCAAGAAGTGAACTATTAGTGCAAAAAATAATGTATGCTATGCATACTGTGTGTTTTATTTCGTGTCTGCGCCTTGCCACGGAACAACACTGCACCCTGGCACAAACGGGGGTTAATGGGAAGGTTTATTTAATAATTCCCGAGATCAAGACCCACACTCTGGCTGAAGTCGACGAGGAACTGCTCAGGGGGGTAAAAGGGTTTGGTGGGTGGGTTTCCTTACTATATCAACATATTTCATCAAACATAAATAAATAAAAAATAAATAAATATATATATATTTTTTTTATATATGTCTATCTATCTACCTATCTACCTATCTACCTATCTACCTATCTACCTATCTATCTATCTATCTATCTATCTATCATTCAAACAAATCAAATATATTTCAAGAAATCTATATACATACAAAACAGGGGAAAACTTGAAAGTGCGAAGCACTGAAAAATATTTATGTCAATTTTGTTTGATTAATTGGCCTTGGAAATCAAAACTACCCCCATCTGGGGAAACGCGTGAGTGATGGAACCTCGGAACCTTGAAACCAAACAAATCGGGGGTACCCAAATAAAAAGAAATGGCATGTTATCAGTCGTTCTGAAATGAAATATGTATATATATATATATATATATCATTTTTTGTAAGATACAAACATGATCTGACATGCAACCAATTCATACAAATTTCATGTAATTTGTTCTGATATATATATATATATACATATATCAGTATTTTGTAAGATACAAAAATGATCTGAAATGCAACCAAATTTATGCAATTTTCTTGTCATTTGTTCTGAAAAATGAGTTTGTATATATATCATCATATTCTAAAATACAAAAATGACCTGAAATGCAACTAATTCATGCAAATTTCATGTCATTAATTCTGAAATTATGTATATATATATATATATCATGATAGTTAAAGATACAAAAATCATCTTGAACATGCAACCAATTCATGCAAATTTCACGTCATTGGTTCTGAAATTATATATATATATATCATGATAGTTTAAAATACAAAAATCATTTTGGACATGCAACCAAATCATACAATTTTTATGTCGTGTGTTCAGTGGTTATATATGCCATAATATTTTAAGGTATAAGAATCAAATGCAAATGCAACCAAATCATACAAAATTCGTGTAATTTGTTCTGATTTTTTTAAGGTACCGAAATAATCTGAAAATGTAACCCAATTCATACAATTTTCACAATATATATTATATGTATACATATCATAGTTTTAAAGTATAAAAAAATAATCTGAAATACTACCAATTCATGCAAATTTCATGTCATTAGTTCTGATATTATAGGATACGAAAAAATGATTTGGACTGCAACCATTTCAAGTAAATATCTAGTTGTCTTATTATTATTTTTTTTTTATGTTGTTTATACCTTATGAAGTTTAAGGCGGACATTTACCCCTGCTCAATATTTTTCAAATATAGAACGCTGCCGGTTTCTCGCAGATGGAAAAAATACAGCTCTATCGAGGTTTCGGCTGCATATACGCACACAAAAATGAAAATTTGAAAAAAACCAGGGTTTCAGCTACGAGTTGTGTTTTCGAATACTATATCTCAAATATAAAAAATCAAAAACGCAAAAAACTGAGGGAAAATTGAAAAACATTACATAATTTAGTATTACTCGTAGGTTTTTTAATTTTCCGGGTGCTAGTATGCCAACTCGTAGGTCAAAAAAATCAAAAAAAGGTACGAGTTTTTTCCGGGTGCAAGATCGTGACTATAACTGGAGTGTTTTTTGCACGTAAGATGCATTCCACATCAAAATTCGCAATGCCAGTTCTGAGCAAGTGTGTGATTCATGCTGGATTCGTCAAGGTGGCATGAACCCTTCGGGGAATGCTTTTCTAAGCAAAAAATCTGGATGTCTCGACCTGACGTTGGAATTTACACCTTTTAATCTAGTAATTCGTTTAAGTAAAGTGAAACAGCTGGCCTTCTTTCATCGTCTCACTGGTCGATGTCGATTTGGGTTGAACAACTGGCCGCCGTGTGGCATCAGTCCTTTCAGAGCTTGCCCTTCTGCATAGCCTGAAGCCGCGACAACAATTCCTTTTCATCAATGCTCCAGAGAGTTACAGACAGAAGATATCACTGCAACATGCTCGAAGATTCAGGCAGGCTCATGACTTTAGGTGTGGTCTTTTTCTGTTGATGGTCCCTGGTGAGGTTCAATTGTGCACCTAATTCATTTGAACACTGACAGCCGTCGATGGGGTTGACGCGAATTCTAGGCCTGTGAGCCTACAACGAGGGGCTATTGCATGCTCATGTGGATGCATCATTCCATTAACTAGTTCCCCATGGGTCCTTTATTTCATGTGTTCTTGCGTTCTCCTCTCTTCAGGTAGGTTTGGCCCTTTGCGTGCTGAGGTTGGTGTAGGTCTTCGCCGCGTTAGGTTGGTTCAGGCGCTTCTGTCTTCCCCCCCCTCCGCTGGTCTTGTTCCGTTGTCCGTCGGCCTCCGCTTTTCTTTTCCCTTGCCTTTTCAGGGTTTGCCCGCTCCGGGCCAGGTGTGTTGTGTTGGTGTTCTCTCTTTCCCTCTTCTCTTGCGTTCCCCTCTTCGCGTCCCGGCTAAGTATTTTTCATTTCATTTTCATTGTCATTGTCATTTCACTTTCATTTTCATTCAATCTGCCCCGCTGCGGTGGGGCGTGTGTGTGTGTGTGTACCATCTGTATAGATGTAAAACTTCAATATATCGCAGGGGGCAGAGGTGCCCATGTCACTTCCTCTGCCAACGAAGCTGAGTGACATGCGGCAAGGATATAGATCAGGGACGCCTGATCTACGTACCTGCTATGGTTAAAACTGTTGACCTTCTGTTCCTGTTCATGAGCTGTGCGTTGTTTATTCTTTGGCGATTCCGTTTCCGTTGTCAAACTGCTGAATGCGATCATGATTTACAGTTTTGCGAACCGGCTACGCCCAGAAATGGCATGTCGATCTTTTGCAGGGCTTCTCGTTTTAATGCACTGTTGTCGCAATCTGTATTTCTCTGCTGTCAATAGAGGGAGAACGACTTGGTTCAGATGGATCAGTTGCTTCGAGCAGTGACTAAACTGGGATTACTTTTCGATCTTTCTCGGATCGTGTCATCAACTCTCTCCTGTCAGGTTAACTGGAGTGTTTTTTGCACGTAAGATGCATTCCACATCAAATTCGCAATGCCAGTTCTGAGCAAGTGCGTGTGTGTGTAAAAGCATCCGTGTGTAAAAGCATCTGTGTGTAAAAGCGTCTGTGTGTAAAAACGTCTGTGCGTAAAAGTTTCTGTGTGTAAAAGTCTCTGTGTGTAAAAGTCTCGGTGTGTGAAAGTGTTTGTGCGTAAAAGTGTCTCTGTGTAAAAGTGTCTGTGTGTAAAAGCGTCTGTGTGTAAAAGTCTCTGTGTGTGTAAAAGCTTCTGTGTGTAAAAGCCTGTGTGTGTGCATAAACGTCTCTATGTGTAAAAGGGTCTGCGTGTAAAAGCTTCTGTGTGTAAAAGTCTGTGTATGTAAAAGCTTCTGTGTGTAAAAGCCTCTGTGTGTGAAAGCTTCTGTGTGTAAAAGCCTCTTTGTGTAAAACGTCTGTGTGTAAAAGTGTCTGTGTAAAAGCGTCTGTGTGTAAAAGTGTCTGTGTGTAAAAGCGTTTGTGTGTAAAAGTCGGTGTGTGTAAAAGCACTCAGAATGACCGAAATGTGCAGCACTCAGAATTCGATTCGTGAAGACAGGTTGCAACTTGCAATGTGTCGCATCTGCCACTGCAGCACGCGGGGCTCAAGACGTCATCCGCGGCCTGGTCGCTACAAATTGTGCAGCGCTCAGATTCAAGAAACAGCTTCAGTGACGTTGACAGCATTTCCAAAGCTGTCTATATGACTAGCAGGTACGACTTCTAAGATGACCAGATCCCCAACTTTGAGGAGTGTCAGACGGAAGTCGAAATGTATGCGGATTAGTCGAACGATCAGTTGGTTTGGAAATTAAGATGAATGTTTGATTGAGATGTTCTGAGTCAACTGCTCATGATGAGATTATCATATCCAATCACTGGCTGGCCCATGCGAGCTGCCCACCCAACTTGCCGAGATATAGTTGCGCAGCTTCAAGGTGGCAATCATCTTAAATTACAGCTTCAAATCCATAGCTGCATGGCCTGTGGATGGTTGCCTTGTTTGCAAGCCTACAGAAAGGGCAGCTAATTGGCAGCTTGCAGGCCGCTTGCAACTTGGGAGTCATCAAAGAAGATCTCGGCATGTCTGTGACAGTGGTTGTTTCCATGTGCGAGACTGAAATGAATGTACACGGAGCTCCATCGAATTGGAATGATTACTTCCGTGAGCACAATGTAGTTCATACAGTATTCATTGTCAGCTGGACGACATCACCGTGAAGCAGCCGGGCCGCGACTTGGAACGGCACAAAGCATTGCAAAAGAATTGCCTCTCCAATTGGAAAAGCATATGCTTCCAACTGTGGCAACAGTCAATCATTGCCGTCAACGAAAACAAGCCCATGAACATTTTGTTTCATTGCTTTGGTGGCATCAACCGCAGCGCTGTGGTTTTGCGTGCTTGGCTCATCGCAGCCTATATGACTACAGCGCGGAAGATGCGATCAAACCGTTGCTTACAAAGAGACCGTCTCTTCGCCCGTGGCGCCATCGAGAATATGTTTTGGAGGCATTGTGGATGGTGGAACCACAGCGCTGTGAGTGGCACCGGGATTTCCGACTTGACGCGGCCTAGCTCTGGTACCCTGGGAGCCCTGGTACCGCTAATTTTCGATTTCAAAATGAAGTGCATCGGCATAAGTCAAACAGAACTGTCTGAGACTTGTTGATGCGCGTAATGCTTCCTGTCTCACCATAGTGCATCGGCATAAGTCAAGCAGAACTGTCTGAGACTTTGTCATCTACACTCGACTTTATTGATTGAATTCGCCGACGGTGAATAAGGCTGCTGATTGCTTTTGCGCATGTAGTTGCATGGATTGATCTCATTTCTCATCCTAGATGCATTAGTGGGTAGCAGCACATATAGAAGCATCTCTCACATACAGAAATTGAAAAGACAACGGTTTATTTAAAATTAATTCTTGTGTTTGTTGCTTTAGCGGAGCTCACTTCTCAGACATTCTTCTGTTGCTTAAACCACTCTGGAGGCAGCTGCTCGGCGGCCGCGAGAGAAGCTGCAGCGGTTGCGAGAGGATGGTGCTATCAGGGGACCGGAGTGGCTGCAAGGAGCTGTTGCGGACATCGGTCGAGATGAATTGCGAGCAATGGCGAAGGCAGCGGGGTTGCCAGTGAAGTCGCGGCATTATCTCATTTCGTGGAGGACCGAACTTTTGATTTGCAAAGCGTTTGCATTGGAAGAACATGTGAAAGCCCAAGATTGAAAGTGCGTGTTGCCCAAGATTGTGTTTCAAATTCTAAATTCAGTTTTGCCATTGGTTTCGATTGGAGTGTGTTGTTCTTAGAGACAAACAATTTACGTTGACATAATCAGACTTGGGTTTTGGGATTTGAGTAGGAACAAATCAGACATGGCATGTCCACGTAGCCGGTGTGAAATCAATATTTTCCATTTGAAGTTCATTCGATGCCAGGTTGTGGAGCCCTGACACCGCGGAATGTTTCGATGTCAAAATGATGGCAAAAAGTATGTTCGTGACGTTCGCAGTTGAAGCTGTAGCGGAAACAAGTCGAGAGTTGAGACACTTGTTGAGACTTGTTGTAGTGCATCGGCATAAGTCAACCAGAGTTGACTGAGACTTTGTCGTCAACTTCGTCGACAGTGAATAAAGCTGCTGATTGCACACTTGCCTATGTGACAACATGAGGCTGCAGGTTCTTGCTCACATGATGTGGACTGCACTGTTGAAAAGCCGGCTTTTCAAGTTAGGATTGCAAGAATGCAGGTCCCCTAATGCAGGCCACGATCTTCTGTGTGTAAAAGCCTCTGTGTGTGAAAGTGTTTGCGTGTAAATGCATCTATGTGTAAAAAGTGTCTGTGTGTAAAAGCTTCTGTGTGTAAAAGCTTTTCTGTGTAAAAGCGTCTGTGTGTAAAAGTGTCTGTGTGTAAAAGCGTATGTGTGTCAAGGTGTTTCCGTGTAAACGTGTCTGCGTGTAAAAGCGTCTGTGTGTAAAGACGTTTGTGTCTAAAAGCGTCTGTGTGTAAAAGTGTCTGTGTTTAAAAGCGTCTGTGTGTAAAAGCTTCCGTGTGTAAAAGCTTCTGTGTGTGTGCAAGCTTCTTGGTGTAAAAGCTTCTGTGTAAACGCGTCTTTGTGTAAAAGTGTCTGTGTGTAAAAGCGTGTGTGTGTGTGTAAAAGCTTCTGTGTGCAAAAGCGTTTGTGTGTAAAAGTCTGTCTGCAAAAGCGTCTGTCTGTAAAAAGTTCGGTGTGTGAAAAACTATACGAAAGATACGATGCAAACTATTCTCGTCTGCCTATATTACATCTTTAATATATTGTCTTGTAATATAGTGTCTCCATACTAACAACAGAAGACTCTGCTCCTCTACGCTCTCGGGCCATCCGTCGTCTAGTTCTCCCATGGAACTTCCAAGGGTTTCCATAGGCTGATTAAACGTCCCAAGAAAATACATACCATTTCAATGTTGGCTTCTCCAGCATCGCAGGATGAGACCGAGATCAACCTTGCGACTCCGGACAAGGGCCCGACCGCATTGACAAGGGTTGACAAGGCAGTGGAACCAAGCAATGCGACTAGTGAACTGCATGACGAGGACTGGGGAAAGAAATGTGTTTGGCTCAATCTCATACCTGGCAAGTACAAGCTTAATTTTCTTTGTGGCTTCTCCCTGAAACACTCTTTAACTCAGAAGAATCACAGTAGAAAGGAGGGCGGGCTTCTGACGAAAGCCTTGGATGCCTATGTCATCGTTAACACAAGTGATTCCCAAGGGCGCCAAGAAGTGCAAGGGCGCCTTGCGTTTCCAGGAGAGATTTGCAAATGGCACTCTCTTCAGTACTCCATCTAAGAAGGGGCATGGTGAGGATCCTTGCACACCAAGCTCACTTGCTACAACATGGGTCTTGGATGGTCTTGGGAGAGCAGCCCGAAGTTTTGACTGAGGACTTTGTGGGTTGGGTTATTGTGGTTTGTGGTTTTGAAATCTCAAGTTTTTCAATTCTCGAATTTTTGTGGGTTTGAATTTCCTTCCAGGACTTACCTGCCAACAATGGCACCGCTGTGGCTGTGGCCGCTGAAACCAACAAGCCAGATTTGGAGGAAAAACCTATGCCGAAGGACTGCTTTCCTGGTTTGCAAGAATCACCCCCAAAAAAAACTGATTTTTCCCACCCTGCTCAGCCCTGCTCCAAACATTTCTTAAATTTGCACTTTGGGGTCTAGGGTGCTAGGGCAGAAACTTTCTGTCTAGGAGAAGCCCATGGCAAGGTGCTCTGCCAAAGCTCGAGCGAAAAAAGCAGAACCGAAGGCACCCATGGCAAAGTGCCCTGCCAAAGCTCGAGCAAAAAAAGCAGAACCGAAGGCAAAGGCCAAATCCACAGCTAAGGCAGTGCCCCCCCCAGGCAAAACCCAAAGCCAAAGGAAAGGCGAAAGCAAAAGGAAAAGCAGCTCCAAAGTCTACAATCACCAAGCCAGGAAAGAATGCAAAGGCAAAGGCAGCGGGCAGAGAGAGAAGCGATGTTTCTAAACTGCAGCTATTATAGTTTTTGAATATTTTTCATTTTTCTGACCCGGTGCCATGTCCCAGGCTACCCGCGAGAGAAACAGGATCTACAGCCGTGTGTACCGGCAGGTCTTGGCACAGGGCTCCGACCGTGAACACGCTCCGCAGTGGGTTTGTGGTTTACTCTTAGACGTAGCAGCAGCATGAGCAGCTACACGCTGGGCAAAACCATCTCGATGTGAAACATGTTAAAACAACCCCGAAATATATGATCCTCAACCCTATCTCTATGAAATTACATCAGATTTTTAAAAATCTTGCTGTGCCAAAGGGTGGTGGCCCAAATCTCTCTTAATTATTTGCCAGAGGCGTGACCCTCTGACCCATTGAGCAACCAAAACATCGGGGAAAAGTCCTTGGAGCTCCAATGCTCCAATGCGCTGCTGCCAGCGCATGCCAGGATGTGCCAGCTGCCCACCATTCCAAACGAGGGAGTGGATTGGACGAGATTGGGTTCCAATTGGTTGGTGGGTTAATGATCCCTTTTCACATTCTTTCCTACTAGTGGATTATCCCTTTTCTATCTTGGGTTTACATGATATGATTTGAAGGTTGATTTCAAGGTTTCCATCCTTTAGCCTGAGGGGCACCGAAACATTTTCACACCACCAAAACCTCAAAACCTTCAGGCCTGCTTTGATTTGGGTCAAGTCCTGCTTGATAAGACAGCTTTTATATATATATAATAGAGTAATAATGATTATTTATTGTTACTATCATCATTAGTTTTAGTGTTTTTAGATGTTTGTGATAAATGTTTATATGTACTATGGTATTTTAGTTTTTGTATAAATATATAGCGTGTACATATGAATGTAAACACATATGAAAATACAAATAGCATGTAGTGCTGGAACTTTAAGTTTGTGTTGCCAAAAACATGTTGGCTGCATTCACATTGAAACAAAAGTTCATACAAACACATACACAGATTATTAAAGAACAATGATAGTTATATTTCAAATATACAAGCATTTAAAAAAAACAAAAATACTTTACTTCGTGTGATCCCCACCATGACATTTATCGATTTGTTACTGGCAAATCTTCTGGCATTCTATCTGACATATCTTCTGGCATTCTATCTGGCATATCTTCTGGCATTCTACCTGGCATATCTTCTGGCATTCTATCTGGCATATCTTCTGGCATTTTATCTGGCATAACTTCTGGCATTCTATCTGGCATGCTATCTGACATTCTATCTGGCATATCTTCTGGCATTCTATCTGTCCGTTGAGGTCCAGGGGTGCACACTGAGCTGGGCAGGTCACAGGTTGAGGTCCAGCGGTGCAGACTGAGCTGGGAAGGTCCCAGGTTGAGGTCCAGCAGTGCACACTGAGCTGGGAAGTTGGCAAAGAGCTTGGCCAAGAGTTGGCAAGGCGGAAGTTGAGGTGGAAGTTGATGCAGACATGGTCGAGGAATGTCGAGGAGAAACAGGCGGAGGAGAAGGAGGAGGAGGACGAGGAGGAGGAAGAGGAGGAGGAGGATAGCTAGCCGAGGAGGAGGAGGAGGAGGAGGAGGAGGATAGCTAGCCGAGGAGGAGGAGGAGGAGAAGAACAACTCTGATAAAATCTAACAACCCTCACCTGGCAGGTGGGAATAAAAAATGTTTTGAATATGTATTTTTCCTCTAAAAAACAATGTTTAGATTCTGAACCTAACCTTGGATGTTTTAGAATTAGGTTCAGATTCTGAACCTAAATCTGGATTTTTGAGAGTTAGGTTCAGATTCTGAACCTAACTCTGGATTTTGGAGAGTTAGGTTCAGATTCTGAACCTAACTCTAGATGTTTGAGAGTTAGGTTCAAAACCTGAATTTGGGTATATTTTTTCAAAAGCTAGATTTGAATTTTGAACCTTAATATATTCTTTTGAAAACTTAGATTTGTTTTCACCTTTTCCAATTTTTATTTACTACAATTTTAACAATAAAACTAAACAAATTTATCATGCACATACATTAGTGAACCATTCAAACCAAAACCCATACTATGAAAACAAAACAACATCTCATGCAAAATACATATAAGCATTAGATATTGGAAAACCATGTGGTTGCAATGGGCATCTTACATGGCCCAAACAGGTCTTTGCAATGTGCAGCAATGCCATGGCACAAGGCATCCTGATGGTAATGGCCATGGAGCCTTTGCTATCCACATGGCTGCATGGAGTCCAATGGCCACAATGGCCTTTGAGTCAACTGACAGTTCATCACCATTTTCTAATGGCATGAAATGCTAGTGCAGTGGTGGCTAACGGACTCATCTGCTGGGATCTTTGCCCAAGATGCCATGGAACCTGGCCCTAAGGAATCAACCCCGGGGTAGATTCCAAGAAAGCATCTGGAAACAAATCATCTGGATAGATAGAGAGAGAAAGATATATATATATTCAAAATGGATTGGTTTGGTTTCCTGCCTGGTGATTTGCAGCTAAGGGTTGCTTTAGATACTTGGGCAATGCTTACCTAAACAAAACTATATGAACATCAACCAAATGAAGAAATATAGACAGAAACAACAAACTTGATACAATGTATCAATATACCAGTATCTGATGGAGCCTGCTGGAAAAACATGGCAAGACATTGCACGAATGGTCCATGGCATGGTTTGGAACACCTGGCACAACATTGGATGGCCCATGGGGCCTTTGCCAATGACAATGCGAATGCTGCCTACATGGGTGAGACAAAAACAAACTGGTTGGTAATGGAAGGCCTGTTGATTTGCCTCGCTTACCTTTAACCTGCACTCTCTCTGATTACTTTCTTCACATTCTCTTCATTGAATTGCATGCTACGTTGTGCAAGCCCCAATGACTGCTGTAGCTCATGAATTTCCTCTCGTGATTCTCTTGGTTCTAGAGCTGTAGACTGGCTAGCAATCTGCAAATCAACGTTGGACGATGCTACCATTTGAGATTGTTGTCTGAAGTTCATGATAGATAGTTCCAAGTTGTTCTGTATTTCCCTACCTTCAGCATAGAGATGGTTGGCAACGCTGTGCGTATTCACTGTCACATTCCATCTGCTTGATCCTTTGCTCAGTGTTAATCAACAATCTGTGAAGGCTCTGGACTTGGTCCTGGTACTCTCTTCCCTCATGATCATGCCCTTGTCGAAGATCCTCTGTGCGACGCTCTCGGCCAGATTCTTCCTGCGCTCCAGCTCTTCGATGCGCATCGTGGAACCTTCGTCGTCTTGGGCGGCAACCATGAGTTCCACTTGATATTCTTTCACTTCAGTTGCTCATTGACTAAGCATTCCATTCAGTACACTGGACTCACTATTGACATTGTCATTGTATCCTCTAAGGCAGTCCGTGAACTTGGCTTCAATGTCGTTGATTGCTTGATTCCTCGATTCAACTATTCCTCCTAGCCGCTCGACTTGTTCCTCTAACAGACGATTCTGCATGAGTTCGATTTCATACCGGCTCAAGTATCTCTTCATGTGTATCCTCCATGCCGTCTTTCTCGTTTTCTGGACTAGGCCCTTCCGTTCTCCGTTTCCCTGTGGTTTCCCTAGTCCTGGTTGATCGGTCCTGGTTTGTTCTGGGTGTCCCTGATCGTGTAGTAGATCTTCTGGGCGTTCGATGTTCTCGATGTGGTTGGTTCTTCTTCGAAGTTGCCCTTGACGATCTGTTATTCGCTGAGCTCCTGCATCTGGAAGATATGTTGTTCCATTCCAGTGCAGTGCCACTGTCACCAGTGCCGGGCGAGGATTGATTTCCGCCAGCAGCTACTGCGACAGTGTTGTCGCCAAACGTGTATGAGGTGTCCGCGCTGCTACTGTGCATCTTTCTCTGTGAAGATGACTGGATTCAATTTCAACAGTCATTCTTCTCTCAGGGAGCAGGTTCCAAAGGCAATACGGCTGATAACCTGCGAACAGATTGACCCCTGTTCCGGGTTAGCTCTTGATACTTATATTGTTCTTCTGGCGATGTACTGCTCAATGGTCAACCCCTCCGGCAAGCGAGCGCAGCGAGCGCCATCACTTTTACACATCAGTGGCGGTCTTGAGCCATGCAGGTCAGCAAAATGTACATGTTACTATGTACATGCATGCAAACATGACTCTCGCCTACATCCCTTTCGCATAAAATAATATCGCGTAATATCATATCATAGCAAATATGCAAATATTGCTTTACATTCTCATCTAAATTTGGGCACCACGAATTCCGGGACACACCCATGTGTTGAAGGTTTTTGCTGTTTCTATAAGGAGTCCCTGCACACGCACACCTGAAGCTGCAACAAAAAACACTGTGATTTGACACATGTGGAAATCGCAACTGGACACCCGACAAATATCATTTTGAGCTTTCAAGCATACTTCAAATATTTGAGGACCCTGCAACATCTTCCCCAAATCGCCCCTGCCTGATCGCGCTGGGTGTTGAGCTCTGCAAGCGACAAGAAGGGATTCTTCTTTGCGGTCTGCAAGAGGGACTCCGCCTCATTCCCACACTGGCCCAAATCCTCAGGTGTCATGTGACCTGAGGAGACTGTCAAAATGAGCAGCCATGCGAGTTTAGACATTTTTGTGTCAAGATAGGTAAAAGCTGGGTAAAAGGCACGGAAGCAAAAATCGCTCAGTCAGCTAAAAGCCAAAGCGAGCTGCGAGCGACTGTTTTGTGCAGATTCTGTAAAAAACATAGCAGTTCCACTTTCAGCAATGCACGACAAGAGAATAAATGCATGCCAATGTTTGGTTGACATGCGAGGCTCTGAGCACTGCACCGAACTCTGCAAAAAGGCAAGTCAAACAGTGCTTTCTGAAAAAAAAACTAAACAGCACCAACAAGTCCAGTAGGCAACAAACCCTCTTATTTTACTAACTCATATTTCGATATATTTCGCACATTTTGCTTGCGTAAATCTCAAATTTCCCAACCTGCATTCTCGGCAAAGCCGATCATGAAAACCAGACTCAACCATGGGGCGCCTCAGCCAATTACAGGGGGAAACCAGAAACCATCAAGAACTTGGTACACAACTATCAATCTCATGTCACCATGTGTCACCTGCATATGATGGCTACAGAACTGCACACAACAGGGAATACCGGCAACAACATTGGGTACAGTAGCGTAGCACGACTCCAGGCCTGTCAAAGGCGCCTATACCACAAAACCATCAAAACAAATTGCTCACTACCCTTGAAGGTTGAAGGGCTTGCTGCAATCACCAGCCAATTTGTGGGTTTGACTCAAAATAATGTGCGTCCCACAAATCTATTGGTAAATCATGATTTCCCTTTTCAATCGTGCCATAAATTTTGTTATCCACCACTTTCAGACACACCCTGATCCAGAAACACTAAGAACTTCCCTCTTGGCCCTTTGAGATGATTGAAAGTACGCGCCGCCGGGAAGACTGGAGGATACACACCTGGAAAATCGAATCTTTCATGACAAATATTAGAAATCCAATGGAGGCATCTACAAATGATGACTATGCCCACAACATCAGGAAACAAAAATGGGTGTGTCTGAAAAGGGGCTTAAACACCCCCCAAATGGTTATTTGTTATCAGAAAATGAATGAAAATCATGATTCAGCAATATTCAGCAAGGGATTTCCGGGTCTCAGATTTTCAGACAAACCCAAGTCCACTTTCAACTGCACTCCGTTGATCGAGTTGCTGGTGACGTCCTATCCACTGTCTGCCACAGAATGAGGATGAATTCCCATGAGATCTCAGCAGGATACCGAGCAGGATACCGAGCAGCGTACCCTAACTACCAATGGCAAGTTAAATGGTAGGGAAAATGATGATGATATATGATGATATATGATGATATATGATGATATATGATGATATGATGATATATGATGATATATGATGATATATGATGATATATGATGATATGATGATATATGATGATATATGATGATATATGATGATATATGATGATATATGATGAAATTTGATGATAGATGATATATGATGATATATGACGATCAACCATCAAACTTTAGGGAATTTCGCCTATTTCTTTAGGTACCAAGTACCAAACCTTCATCCAGTCTCCGCCGCCTCACATCTGCGCCGGTGGTTGAAACAGCTGCGAGCCCAAGTCGCGCAAGCGAATGTCACTGGACCAACTAATCAACTAATGTACTTACGATAATATCGACAATATTATATAATGCACATTAAATCAAATTATGATGTTGAGTTATACTTAAATTAATATATAGCACCTACTATATACATATATATACTATGAAAAAGGAAAAACATACTATACAGTACATGCCCTGCTAGTTCGGAGTATAGATTGTAGTATTACAATCAACAAAATGTGATGTGTAAACTACCACATACCAGTATAATCTGTGTTCTAATAGTTTATATTGTACGTAATTTGTATGACGTATATTGCATGCATTTCTTTATCCATATAGTCTGTATATACATGTATATAATTGATCATAAATGTATATACCATATATACAGTACAAACATATATGTCTACGGCGTACATCCATGTGCATGCATTATCTATATACGCCATATGTGTACATACTACATTAAGATTTTAAGTATGATCTGTACAGAATTGTATATATATATGTGTGTACAGGTCGTATGATATACATCACAGCAGCAACTGAGTCTCCAAGTGCGGGCAACACAAATGAGGAAGTAGGCAACAACCCATTTGCGCTTCACGCTGGAGATATGTCATTTGACGAATTAGCCAAGCCTGCATCCGGTTTGCGGTTTGGACATTCACCAAAATTGACTGCACTGGAATGGAATGATACGTGGATTTAGATAGTCAGTGCTTGGTGACTGGCTGATAATTCGAGTCGCGTGGCACATTTTGGTGACATCTGGTCCTCACACATCCTGTAACCCAAGCCACTTGTTTCAACTAAGCTTCTACTGAAAAGAAACAAAACTTGCTGGTGGTCCTCATTATTCTTAGTCATATATATATATATTAAATATAATATATATATATGTGTGTGTGTGTGTGTGATGAGCTTCAAGCACCTGATTTTTGCAAAATTCAAAATAAGAATTGACATGAATTGAGGACATAAATCGGATGCGACTGACCGTTCGCCGATGCTGCAGACCGGTTGTGGCAAAGCTTCCTCCAATTTCAGTGGGATGATATATAATATATATGTGTAGCGACCCCACGAAAGGGGTATCAACTAGTCTGTGACAAGAAATGTCGCATGGAGACCCTGATTCCACCCACTTGTCTGTACAGACATCCAACCCCAGAATCATGGTCTTGGGGTGGAATTATGTAGATTTGCAAGAAAAAGGGTCACGTAGCAAAAAAAACGCACACCAAGGAACTGTCAATCTGTGGCTTCGGGAGTTTTGTTCGACGTTTTCGGTCTGAAATGGTGGTTTGAATTCATCGCCTATATATTATATAATATAATATTATATTAATTATATAGGTTCAAACATTTCAAAACCATCTGGACAGCATTTGATACTGCATCGGGCTAGGGGTCAAATTTAGGTCATAAATTACACCAAGAAATGGATCGTCTGCAAAAAATGTGCTAAATCCATGGGGAGGTCCCAAATTTTCACCCAGAAACCTGGTGGTTTTTGGTGAACCGAACCATGACACGATGAGTTTGCCGCAAGCCCAATCGGACCGCATGCAGTGACACGTTTGAATCAATCGATGCGGCGGGGCCACCGCACCTGGGTCAAAGGGAGTTGATAGGAGACTTACCTAGGTTTGGTAAAGGTCTTAGCTCAAAATCACAATATCGTTTTTGAAAAAAACGATGGAGAGCCCTCTCACTGATCCACCAAATTCGGTCAAGTTTGGATATTTGTTTGTGATACCAGAGCTTGATGGAGTGACATATCAAAGAAATTCATGGTTCAATTTACATAGCAAACATAGCAAGATCTAAAATCATTCACAAATGTTTGCCCACATCAGACCATCATTTGTGTGGCTGAGTTCATCATTTGTGCGGCTGAATTATGGGCGTTCAGATTTTTGATGAAAAAGCAGATTTCACACCTCCATAGTACGACCAGCCTAACTTTCAGATATGCACGCTTTAACTTTGAACGTGTAGTCCAACCTTGGAGGGTGTATTATACTGTGTTGTGGTGCATTGGGCACAAAACCAAGTTTACTGTGCAAACCAACAATTTTGCTGATGCCCTTGATTTTTTGATGTCTGCACTATATCAAAATTTGCCACCCTGTCCCTGAAGCGTAATTCTTTCCAAAGCGATGATCCTGTTGCGTTCAGATTTCAATCTTTTTTAGAGACATCACGTGACTCGAGGGTTCCAACTCTCCAAGCGTTGCCAGAAGACTATTCTTTTCATAAAGACATGAATAGCAGATAAGGTACAAGGCTTCTGTTAAGGTACAGCATTTGTGAAATTAAGCACTTCAGACACCTGAAAAATAAGCTGATTTTTGTGTTTCCGCTTACTAATCAGCAACCATGACAACTATGCTGACGTCTTTGTGAATTCAACTTGTTTCGATTCAAAAACCTCCAGCCCTTCAAGGTTGAGGTGGTTATCTGTCCTCATAAATCACGAAGATGTATGGATTGCTAAGCTAGATTCCACCACCAAGAAAGGTCAATCCTCCTCTGTCAACAGCGGTTTTCAAATTTGAATCACGCATTTATATTTACAGAACCCCGTGTTGGTTCCAGCGTTTCCAGATTTGGGTCTCTGAAAATGTGGTAATTACCACCAAATTTGCTGGTGTTTCATCATGTTCACCCTTAAGATAGCGATGTTGGATTATATTTCAGTTGCATTTCTGGACAATCCCATTTCTGGATTGGCGAACCCAACCCGCCCCGCGCCTTTTCATTGGGTCACCGAACCTGGCAAAGGAGGGGTGAAAATCGAGAATTCTTTCACAAGAAGTCCACCGAACAACAAGCTTTAAAAAAAACGCGAATTCAATCTGGTCAACTAGTCAAAACTGAAATCAAGCAGCTCACGAACAACACCTGTCAATCAACCAAACATCGGTTTCTTCGCCACCAAAACCTAGTGTGTTGAACAAACAATCAAGGCTTCTGACATGTTCTGATCATTTCTGATCAACATATTTTCACAAAGTACCGTCTGTTTAGCCAATGTTCAACAAAAGTGTAGAATTGGTCAAAAATGTGTGCAAGTCATGGTGTATTGAGTGAATATAACCAGCAATGACAAACGCATTTTCACATATGTTCACCTGTCTAAGAATGATATGGATGGAACGCATTCAAAACCATGGCGCTCTTCTGCACCAAAACAGCATAAAATAGCTGGTAAACTGAATGGTCCCAAAAAATGTTTTTTTTCTATGTGTTGATCCACCAATTTCCCGAACTGATCCAATCTGTACCGAGCCTGGCCCCGGGAGTAGAACAGTTCCTGGCAGCTGTGGATGTTGCAGTTTCTTCCTGAAAACCCATGTATGTTGTGTATGCTGTGCCCAAAATTTGAAGGAGCACTTACAATATCTTACACATTGCAATGGATTTGCGCGGAAGTGGTTTCGTTCGAAGGGGCCTGGTCATCGCATGTTCATTCTGGATCATTCAAGATGGCTATTCCACATGAGGAACCAGTGCCCGGCTGCCCCGCACAACCCGAAGATTCAACGCGTGCTTAATGATGTTGGAATAGCAGGTTGTTTCTCTATCAGTACGTCTGAAACATGCTTCAAAACGAGGTACCCAGTACCGCTGAAAAAAAATAAGCCAAACCTGGTCGTACAGTAATGTATAATATACAGCCGTGTGTTGAAATGGGAACCCTGCAGCACAATCCAATGTGAAGGTCTGTTTTAGCAAGTGACTACACGGACCGCGGTCTCTATTTGACGGTAATTGTTTGTCGCAGTCGACATATTTTTGCATTGTTTTTGCACTGCTTTCATTACCCTGGAGTCAGTGTCAAAAATGGTTGCACCATCTGGTATTCTGTGTCGTTGCCTTGCAATGTGTGAAGAAAACCTTCTACTATACTATTTCTTTTCGGAATGCTCCAAAGTACTCTGCAACAAACATCAACAGGCAACAGACACAACAGCTTGCTTCTTCGCAGCAAAGATTTCAACAGTTGTAAGAATTGTTTCGACGTGAGACTTTTTGCTAGGTTTTCTCTCAAGCCCCACAAACATATATACGTAGATATATTCATTGGAATGGCCCAGTGATGACATGTGAAAACATGCATGTTCTTTTTTCTTTGATGCAGTAAGTCCTTGATGCTTCCTGCCTTCAGCTCCCAGCCAATCCTGACCCCATGTCTAGCGTATTATTTTTGGGTGTGCCAGAGAAAGTTCCACAGCGAGTCATCATTTTCGTGAAAAAGTGCAACTTAAAGCTTCACGGATCTTCACGGGGTAGCTGCTAAGCAGCAAGTGATTTTGTGAACGTTATCCGCCCAGCCCTTCCCACCGCACTCTCCGCCCCGGGACAGCAACCGGAATAAAGACCATCGTCCCACTACACTGACCGTTGGGGGTTGGGGATGGCTGGTGGGAGGAGATACAGTCAAACACCCATACTCTTGTTCACCACGTACCGCCTTATACCGCCTTGTTAGATCTCCATCTTTGTTGGTTACATACACATAAGTATTTTACGTAAATACACATGTCTTGCTTACATTCCCCTTTGAGCTGGTTGACAAACAGGGTGTACCACTAAAATTTCAATTTGAATGAGGAAATGATGATAATTATATTAGCATTTTCAGACAAGCCCAATGCCCCATATGGTTGGTTCTATCCCATTATATCCCATTTTAGCTGGTAATAAAAAAATATACATATATTAATATTTATACATATATATATATACATATTGACACAAATTATTATACATTAATATGTTAATCCCTTCCCCCTATTACTAAACGTACCCCAAATAAGGGTCCCTTTTCAATTTTGGGAAATTTGAAGTTGGCCAAATTACAATGTTTGATTGATACCCTTTTAAAAAACAAATTGAAAATGAAGATCCCATTTGAGGGTGTCACCCCTTTATAATAAAAACTAGTCAACACCGAGGAGCTTTTTATTGGGGTCCATCCTTTACAATCGAACATTTTAGTTTATTTATTAATTGTTCAATTCAATGTTAGGGGAATCTTCGAAATCCAATTTTAGGTGAAAAGGATTATATAAATTATATATATGTATATTACGTGTATATATATATATCCATTATATTTCATTATTAGCTGGTTAATCATTATATCCATTATCCATTCTATATATATATATATCTCTCCATTATATCCATATGTATATATATATATATGTATTGTAATATATATATACATATATATATATATATCCATGTTAGGTGGTTAAATCACGAAAACCTGCGGTCCGCGGTCGAGACCGCTGGTCTGGTCGCCTGCACTGTGAAGGCGCAGAAGGCCACGTCCACAGCCGCAGGGCAGGACATGGTAATGGTTTGGTCCACCTGGAGGCGTTTTCAAAAAAAACATGGCCATGATATAGGACTATATAGGGATTTACAATCACAATTGAAATATAGGAATTGAAATATAGAATTCCCCATGGTAATAGAGGATTGATAAAACATAGTTAATCAACATAGTACAAAAACTGATCACATTGAAAAAACAAAATGAGAGTTGTTGAGAGTTGTTGACAGTTCATAGTGTCCATTAACATTGCAATTTTGGGGTAAATCCCTCATTTTTAGACAAAGCCACATATTATGATAGAAATGGAATTATAAACGCCGGAAAGTAGGAGTTGGTTCGGATCATAAGTCAATTTCTGAGTAGGGCCGCGGCATTGTACCTTGAGCATTTTCTCCAGAAATCCAGTCCCCTTAAATAGTGTCAATGCTGCGCTAGGATCTCTATGGATCTCTGAATGATGTGATGAGCAGCTGCTCAACATCAACCATCCTTCACCATCACCAACTTTCGGGGATTGAAACTCAATGGTTTGAAACCACGAACGAGACCATGGCAGCCACCATGGCATATCCACAGGTCGAATCAGCAGTCCCCACCCTGCCACTCTTTGGATCGTCAGGGTCCACAGTCTTGACCATAAACTGTACCTGAGAGGGCGAGGTGTAAATGTTCCATGAGCTTCCAGCCAGCTATGTTTGATCACTGGAGGATCGCTGGGTGACTTTCCATATTACACTCGAAATTTGGTGTGTTTCAAAGCCTGCTTTTTGGTGCGAAACAATCTCCTTGTGTGTTGCTTACAGCGTCTTACACCCTCCAAACTTCTTGGCTTATGGGCACGCCCCAATTAGAATTGGCCTACTCGTCCCTAGGCAAATTAAGGTTATCTCGTCTCCCAGTTGCTGCTTGATTTTCTGATGAGTTCCGGCAAACAGATCCCATCTTTAGTCTTTAGATGTCTTTAGTCATATCCCAAGACTTGATGTCACTTGATGTCCCCGGATTTCTTTGGTTCTCTCACCACTTGTTTTGCTTCGTATCACCATTTTGTCAGCAACCACCCACATCTTCCCACAACATCTCCCCTTTTTTGGGGTCCCTGACGATGTGGCCTTTGGCTTTGCAGCAATAAATCTCGGTACAATCGCAGCTTTGCGGTACCAAACGTCAGAGGCGAAGGTTCAGCCGCTGATAAGATTAGATTCTTTTGGAATGGGAATCTCGCCGGGAAACTCCCAGATTCATGTCTCTCTCTGGAAGATGATCTATGTTTATAGATCTATTTGCGAAAACTATTTTAATTGTGGAAGGACCTGAGTTTCAGGGTACCCAAACACTGATCCCAGTAGATCATATTTTAGCTGCTTCATCTCATGGTGTTTGGAGTTCGTTCCGACCATGATTGCACAGCATCATACTAATTCAATTCCATTCCGATGCTTCAGTAGAATGTTAGCAATTTCGCAGTGTCAAAGACTTATTGCAAAGGCCAAAGTAATGGATGGTTATTGGGGGGTTCGCCGGTTCATGGATGATGAACACCCTATATTGTTATAGGGCTGCAGTAGAAGAAAGTATAAACCAAAAATTGCATGAACAAATCCCACAGCTTTCGAAACTGATCAATTGACATGCACCATGTTTTTCTCCAATCAACCAATATCTTTAAGCTCGTGGGGGTACATGAGGCTTTGAAATTATCCTAAAAGGGTCTTTCCAAGGGCGGTGTGAGCAAAATTACCTGAAATGTGATCTAAACAACTAATGTTTGCCAGACTGTGATACAATGTGATACAGTTCCCTTTCCAACATGAATCAAATTAATACTAATATACTTTCATGAACAAGGAAATAAACATATGCTAAGCATATAGACAGTATATGTATGTATATATATATACCCTACAAGTCATGTGACATGGTTTAACCACGACGTTGTCGGAGATCAAGGTTTTACCTCGACGTTGGGTTTATGTCCAAAAACTGCATATTTATGTTTTGTTCAGGTGATGTCAAAATGAAGCCAAACGGTGTCAAATGCAAGCAAACACACCCTTGCGACCATACAGTTCTTTTTATCTTCTGCGCTTCACCTGCTCATTGAGTGACCGAGTTCGCCATCTTAGCATACTCAATCTCAAGTTCGCAGCGCGTAGCACAGCCTTCTCTAAGTGTACTCTCGGTGCCTTTCTGGCGATCATCTTGGCCCACTTCATTGCATCCTCATCGCTAAAGGCGTGGAAGAAACGGCCATTTACTCCTTAGTTAAAATAAACATTTGCCTTCAAGTTAGCAGTCACTCTGCACACAATGACACAGTGGATGACCATGCACACCATGCCAACCAGGCAGCAACATGTGCAGGCATGAATTTTGCAAAGTCTCTGAATCTACGCGTCTCACGTAGTAGATGGTTGAAGTTCTGAGTGTGCCAGCAGCACAAACATTTTTGATTATTGATCATGGTGAAAGCAGATGTTTTTAAATCATGTGAGGAGGTCGGCTTTTTGGAATTAAGCGCACCACATGTATCTTCGGCTTGGCCAACCACTGAAGCACATTTCTCCTGCATACATCAAAAGAGGAATACAAGAAAAAAAATGACTGCATGCACAATGTACATTGAGCTTAAGCTTTTGTACATGAAACAAATGTACAGAATGAACTGGGGATTGACGGACAGGGGAACAACAGCAAATATACACACTGAAATCCGTCAGTCCTTGAACTAATTCTGGTGAGCTGCAAGTGTTGTCTCAGAAAAGTCATCCCAGATTCATACACTTCTTGTGCTTCATCAACTGTCCTAAGTTTCACTGTGCAAGTTCTATGACTTGCTACAAAGAACGTGTTGGAAGTTTGATTGAAATTTGATTCCAGTCCCAGCAGCAAAAACCTGGATGATCTTTCCGTCAGACCAAAATAACGGCAAATCGAATTCCTCGTGTCACTGGTGCCATCTCTTTGCCATCGGTAAAAAGTCGCACTAGAGAAAGGACATGGTTCATCCACATGCTACTGTTCATAAGGTGCCAGCAAAAAAATCAACTGCACTCTACCTGCACATTCACTTTGTAATTTTATAATGTTTAATTTTTTGATCATTTTTGAAGTCGATAAGGCAGCTTCAAATTGCACAAAACTGAGCAGGCGGATACATTTGCAGAACTACATTCTACTATTAAACTGCAGGAAGCAAAAATCTCACAGCATGCACACAGTCCGCTGATCCAAGCAGCACATGTAGCACTCCGGTATACCCATTCTGGTTGGTTTACAGCTTACTTGCTCCAAGGTATTTAACTTGCAATGGTTAAAACTGCCAAATTAAGTCCACATGGTGTAATTTAACCTAATGTTGTGCCAGGATACATCGCCAACTTCTGATGCAAGAGTCGTTCATCATTCAGAACAATTCCATTGTTGCGAATCCATCGGCCAAGAACTCGTTGAGAATCAGCAGGAGGGTAGTTGTTGGAATAAGCAGCATCTGAACAATCCGACAACCATTGCGCTATCACTCGTCCATTCCAAGCTTTGGCAGTCATGTACGCACCATGGCGACGTTTGAACACCTTGAGCATACATGGGAAAACAAAATATTGTTTATGTTCAGGCATTTGCAATAAGGTGTCACTTTTATGGACAAATGACTAAACCAAAGCATGTGCAAAGGACAAGTGGCTAGTCCAGGTGTGAATCGCCCTTGTCCAGGAAACACCTTGTTCTCCTTGCACCAGTGACGATAGTCCTCCCGGGCTTCCATCAAAAGCGGTTTCATTTGCAAAGAAGGGTCTCCAAAGCACCCAAGTTCCACCAACGTGCTCCTTGAGAAAACCCAAGCACACAGACCAGAAAATACAAATACACATTATTATCATACTAGTCGACCAGTCACCAGAAACCAGCATGGAAAAAGTACAAACAAAATCTTCCACGAAACAAGCTTGATCCGTTTGCTGTATAGAGAAGGCCAAGATTGACACAATGCATGGAGCATACTTTGATGCAAAAAATGTCGAAGTGTTTCAAGGCCAGCCAAGGGCCTGACTTGGAGATAACCATCAAGTTAAAAATTGTTCAACTTTATTTGGTCCCTGAACATTTTGTTCTATAGATCACTACTTCCCGGACGAATATGGTGCAAAAGAACATATGTACTGCCAGGATACATGGGACTTCAGGAAGCTCTTCATTCATGAATTCCACCGTGTCATACTCTGTGTTCGCCCAATCTGGATCGTCTCGCACATCAGTGTACAGGCAATCATTTCCAGATGATTTTGCACCACACTTGCAACACACATTGATACCAAGCCAATGGGCTGTATGTTGCCAAATTTTCCTGTGAAACTCTTGGTCGCCTCGAAACTCCGCAACGATAAAGCGTTCACCATTATCGAACAATGCTGGCGAATCGAATGCACGGTTCAGCGACTCAGTCATCTTCAGCAAAACTGGTCTCAGAGTCTGCGGTCCTGCAATCCAGTCAGATCGAATGTTGAAGATCAAGTATCTGCTGAGCCGAATATTTGCCGGTCTGTAGTGTATGACGTTCATAAAGATACACAATACCTTGAAGGGGTCAAACACGTTCTCTGAGATGTTCGCCTCGTCACCGTACAGACCGATCCTCAAATTGTGTGTCTAAACAAAGTCGTGGTTAAAAACCATGTCACATGACTTGTAGGGCAATGATAATCCTCTAATACCAAATTGACAAATTAGAATAAAACACATCCGGACAACAGCATGGGTAATAGTTGTTGCTAGGTAATTTTGATCCCCATATTTCCCTACTCTACACACTCTCTTGGCTGACCATGAAGATGACTGAATGATCCACTGTCAGGGCGCCCTGTCCTTGATTCAAAAAAATGTGAAACGAAAGCATTTATAAATTAAATGTGCGAAGGTTCTTTATGATTGTTCATACATCAAGTTGCAGAAATGGTAGTAACCTTGTGGGTCCTAAGTAAGTTACAATGTGCATAACATGATATCATGTGCAACCTTCTACCTTCATGAATTCTTAAGCTGCTGCGCAGCTTTGTGAAGTAAACTTATTGACAGAAAACGTGTAGTTGGCAAACGCTTTTGAGTTCAGGCATGAGACAGGCACCCTTGGAGGCTTAAGTAAACCCAGCAATATATGATTTAACATTAGTCTCTTGAAATATTACTGGTGTTCTGGTATATGTATTTCAAACACATGTAGGACCATGTAAGGGTGGATGAAACAAAACCAAGATTCGGAATTAAGGTCTCATCATTGACCCGAGTAGCCCAGGCATTTCCAACAGACTTCAAATGGCACCAGTAATTTCTGATCCATTCTGGAGGGATTTTCAAACCGACCTTGACCAAGTGCTGTAAAATTTGATGTGGCAGAAACATCGGTAAGGATCTTGTGATCGTTGATCCATCATCTTTGGGTGAAAGCACTTCGCAGTCAACCTTGACAGTTTCCTCCAGGGTTTGCTGATGGTTTGCTTTTTGGAGAAACGTGAGAATTGTCCTCCCAAACAAATGTCACATGCTATTCTTTGTCACTATGTTTTTTTGGGTAAACAAACCATGTATGCCACATGCTATTCTTTGTGACATGTTTTGACTATTTTCTTTTTGCCACATGATAAAATATGGTGACGGGAAACAATCGAAAATGTTTGTTGCATAACTATACCCAGAGGATCCATGTATGGAATATTTACCTACATTGACCCCTAAAGTAATTTAAAATAACCCCAATGTAGGTAAATATTCCATACATGGATCCTTAGGGATATATATTTAATCCATAAAGTGTTGCCGGTACTTGTTCTCTGATCTTGATACCGAAACCTTAGTGTCATCTGGTGGTACTGTATACTTTAGATGGAAAACAAAAAAAAATGGCTGAAAGACTCTGTCGTTGGACTCCCGACCAATGTCCAGCGGCAACTTGACATTCTGACAGAAATCGCGCGCAGCATTGAAGCGTGAATAGGTTCCAAGCTTGCGAGACATAGGTTTCATGCCAGCTCCACCAGACTCCTGGCAGAAGCAGGTCAAGTGCAATCCATTCAAATCTAGGTTGTCACGATGATCTAGTTCTCAACTAAAACGACAAAACACATGTTAGCTAAGCAGTGCGTGTTTGGCTTTCAAACAAGTTTTTAAGTTCCTGCAGCCATGATATCTGAACATCTTCCCTCAGCCATGGTTGGCCTCCACCTGGTTGGAGAAGGTCTTCATGACTGAAGCGAAGGTGCTCGCCTCGCAGCTGCTTGGCAGGATATGGATTGTGTTGCCCTAATGCAACGCCCTATTGGTTGAGAAATTACCACATGGTCATGGAGTTGAATGTGAGAGATTCTCATCAAGAGAAAAATTCTAGGACTCGGAGTTTCTGGGAGGCAGCATAGATTTGGCATCATGCATTGCTGATGTGTTTTTTATCTAACCTTTTATGTTTGCGGTGGTTGATGATGCTATTATGGGATCCAGCAGTTTGCAAACGATGAGAAACAAGCAAATGATTCTGCCAGCAAGGCACACCCGAAGACAATTTATCCACGGCATCCCTGATGGTAGCCGCATTCGCAGCATCGTCTAGTGCATTGTTGTCATCACCTGCGTGGATCCGCTAATCTATGGTTGCAATGTATACATTGCCAAAAGGGTGTCATCATGGGATATGTTGCTTGCAAATGTTTGCAATCCACCATCTTTTGTCGCAGCGCCACAAGTGATCCAGCTCCATCCAAGACATCGCTATCGATATCAAGTGTGTGGCCTGTGCAACCACACAACAACTGAGCAACGTTGGCCCACAGTGTAAGAAGGCTTCCCTTCATGTTTACAAAATATGGTCCTTCTGTGCATACAGACGAACACTGGGCTTCCAGAAAAATAAAATTTGATTATAGTATATGCATGTTTTTTCTATGTTGGGATCCCTTATGATTGTCGGCTAGTGGAACTTCTGCAGTATTCGTCAGCGTTGCACATTGCACGAAGAGCTAAGCACGCATACTCTGTGGCCAATGGCCCATCCCCCCTTCATATCTGGCTCCAAGGTACTTTGAGGACTAGCATGGCCAAAGACATAACAAATCATCAACTGTTCATGGATGTTCATGGTATAAACGATGCATTCACTGGTAGATTATGACGGAGTTCAGAAAAGTTCATCCACTAATGTTCAACTTTTGGCGCATCATCGTTCCATGGGTTTCCCCTTTGCCAGATATCCCCATAGATTAAATCATTCAACTCATGACATTTACTTTGCTGCTTTCAGCTTCTTGACAGGGCCCATCACTTTGTCAAGCTCATCCAATTGCCTTTTCAGATGTGTCGTTGCTTCGGGAATCTCAAGCACCTGCCAAGGCATCAATCGAGAAGGAAATGTGGAACAGACTGGAAGAGAAAATTGTTGCTTGGAGCACAGGTAAAACTTGCAGAGTGGGGTACTAATCGTTACAAACAATATTAATTTATATATTCCTCATCACATTTTCACAATCCACAGGTTCAGAACAATGACTAGAGCACGGAAACCCCATACCTTGGATTCATCCATCTTGGATCGAAGAGAATCTCGCGCAGTTGTCACATCTGTCAGCTTCGATTCCACATCAACCTCCACAGCTTTCCGATAGTTCTGGGACCTAGGCAATGGATCGAGGAAGCACACATGCATGTGTTGCTAAATAAACTGTTGATGGCATGTAGGGAGAACATGTTGAAATGCAAGGATTGATATTATATATAATTATATATACGTTGATAGGTGGTTCAATTCAATAGTGACACAGTGACACGCACATATCAAGCTGAGATTAACACAGCGATTCCAGCTTCGGCACCACGCTCTTCCATTGGGCCAGCTTCGTGGATACCTGTCCAATCACCTGAGATCACATGCCGGAAATAATTGGGAATCTATATGCTATATGAATCTCTTATATGGTCTGTTTGTTAACATCTTCAAACACAAACTCATTATTGGCTGCGCTGTAGACAAGTTTAAAGTTGAGACATATTCTAAAATCAGAAAGCTAAGGCACCTTTTTTGCCTCAGAAGATTCCTTTCGTTCTTTCTCCTTTGCTTCACGTGCATCCTTCTGCTCCTGGGTCTCCTCAGGTTTTTCCTTTTTGGCCTTTGTCTGTTTGTCCTTCTTTCCCTTTCGAGGCTTCTTGCCTGTAAATAGCTGCACATGGTGGAAACACCAGTGTGCAAATCATGGCGGTTTTCATCAGGACTATGTGCCCATGACCCAGGTGAGATGATAAAACATTATCACGTAGCTACATTGGTTACACTCAGATAAGGCAACAATATGTCCAAACACTTGTCCAGTGCACTTTTTTGCTAGCCTGTATTCTTCTTATCCTTATCCTTCTTGTCGCTCTTCTTGCCTTTACTTTTTTTCTTCTTTTTGGCCTGCAACATGGTCCCTAGTATATGAACTTGTCGTGGTAATGGTGAATTCCATTGTCTTCTATTGTCTCCTAGCCTTCTTGTCCGACGATGAGCTGCTGCTGCTGCTGCTTGACGAGCTGTCTTCATCCACCGCATCGAACAGAAATTTTACTTCTGATTCTTCACTGTCCATTTCAGACTCTTCATCCAGGCATTTGTATTGCCTCATCTCCTGCACAAGTGATGCAGCAGTCACACTGGTATGGAGAGTAAAAACCAGTTGACTGTGCCACAAAGATGTCCTAGAATTCGGCTTATGTTGACATCATGATTGTGAGACACTAACAGTCTGCACAAAAATTGAGCACATGTTGAATTTGAAATTGACATTTGTGAATAAAGCATGCTTCCCTGTAACCAAGACAGGTCACCAGAAGCAGACCCATTCCAATGCCCGGGCCTCGACACCTGGACAGTCTGGGTGGTCACGGCATTCAGTTTCCTTTAGGTCCTTGTCACCTTCTTTTCTTTGTATCATCGCTTCCGTAGCAGCTTCACCGAAACGGCTGATCATCTCCGACTTCAGGAACCACTTTCTTTTGCCCATCTTCTTGTTGCTACGTGACTCAGTGGCCTGAATGTAGAGCTTAGATTTTTTCCAGTCACCAGAGGCCGACAACCAGGACTCAAAAAGGACAGAGTGTAGGTGAGAACCTTAGCTGAACTCAAGGCAACCCAGGATCATGTTTGGTGCAATTTCTTTCGATTCAAAGACCATCAATTGGATACCGTGTTATCTGCCTATCGGCCCATTACCATTTCACATCCAACACCATCCAAATGATAGCTCGGATGTAAAATTAAATATCGGACCATTATCATTTCACATCCAACACCATCCAAATGATAGCTCGGATGTAAAATTAAATATCGGACCATTATCATTTCACATCCAACACCATCCAAATGATAGCTCGGATGTAAAATTAAATATCGGACCATTATCATTTAAACCAACACCATCCAAATGATAGCTCGGATGTAAAATACACCAAAGACCATGAGCTTACTAATCCATGCCAATGTCGGATGTGACATTCTACATAGCATATTCATCAAATCAAATATCATTTTCGCATCCAACTGATTGTTTGGATGTGAAATGCATGTGGGCTGACACCAATGACTAACTAATGAAGTTTTCACATCCGACTGATTCCATGTTAGAAACTATACCGCCCATTTTTCATCTAATTGAACGGTCTTTGAAAGAATAATTATAGGACAAATCATGGACTCTGAATGACTCGAAATGTCCCTAGAATGATAATTTTGTGAGCAAGGCAATGGAAATTAACATATTTGAGGAAAATAGATGCAAGTTCCGAGAATGACGATGCAGCTAAGTAATTAATTTCCATTGCCATGTGTTGTGAGCAAGGCAATGGAAATTAACATATATATTTTTTGATGACTATAGATGCATGTCCCTAGAATAATGAGGCAGCAAAGTAATGAATTTCCATTGCTATGCTTTGCGAGCAAGGCAATGGAAATTAACATATTTGAGGAAAATAGATGCAAGTTCCGAGAATGACGATGCAGCTAAGTAATTAATTTCCATTGCCATGTGTTGTGAGCAAGGCAATGGAAATTAACATATTATTTAAGGAATGTAGGTGCAATAAGCTATTTTTACATTCGAAGAGTCACATGCGATATGCCGCTGACTACTCAGCAGTGTTATTTTATTTTATTTTATCATGGTGGCATGAAGACATGTCAGTGGAAATGGTTCTACAAGTATGTAGATGGCCAGGGTCACAAAAACTCAAAAATATTCATGATACACACAACACTTCCACTGCCATGTCTGTTAACATTGTCCACCTCAAAAGGTTCTCCATGAAGACCAACGTGCACTGGAACATGAAGTGTCGTTGACTATTATACTGAAATCGTTCTGATTGTTATTTTAGTAATAACAATCTACGGAATGAATATTAAACGTATCATTGCAAGGGATGAGTTGAACAATCTTAATGATGCATTTTGTTGCAACAGGTCAATTTTACGTTTGGGGTTTTGCACGAAGCCACATCCGTGGGCTCGACGGCCCATCTTCTGAATCTCTTCAGGAGTCTTCGGGCCTCAAGGCTGTGAATATGTAAAGAGTTTTTGACCAACTGTCCAACCAAGGTTCAATGTGTTTGGCGAGCTGACGGTACACGTTTGAGGCTTGGGCTGGACAGAGTGCGATGGTACTTCATGTAGAGTGCATGCTTTTTCTTGTATTCTTCGCTTCGTTGCTTGGGAACCTTCAGGGGTAGTTCCAAAATAAAGAATTACTTGATCAGGTTTTATCATATATGTCTTTGTTCATACAAAATGTGTATAACTCATTCAAGGAGATAGTTGCTTCACATTTGAAGTCAGACTAGTCTATACAGTAGTGCTGGTCCATGTCAGTCACTCGAGTCATACCCTTCACCCTCTGCGGCCTTCTTGTCATCATTCTTTGCTTCCACGGCATTACCATCAGGAGTTTCTGAGGGCGCACCGGTGTCACCATTCGATGAACTGGGTGCGGTTCCAACATCGGATCCATCATGGTGTTCCTGGTTCATCTCATCACCTGGAGTTCCATTGGGAGAAGCTGCTGGGGCAGGGACTGACGAGCTCGGTGAGGTTGCATCATCCAATCTGACAGGCTTTTCATGTTTCTTCTCATCATTCTTCTTCTCATCATTCTTCTTATCATTCTTCTTATCATTCTTCTTCTCATCATTCTTCTTCACATGTTCAAGGTCCGGCGTGTTGAGCCTGTTCAATGACATGTGCAACGCGGAGACGCTGGTCAACTGCGAAAACCCGCTGACCCCACTCTCGACAGAGTTCGACCTGCGCACTGTGTTCCCTCCCTCTTTTCCATGGTAGTTGTCCCATTGGCCCCAGGAACCATAGTAGCCATATCCATAGTCCCAAGAGCTCTTCCACGATCCACCCCAGCTATCGTAAGGCCAATACCCATAGTATGACCAATCATCTTGCTTCCAGGCGGACTGATTGTCTTCCTCAGGAACACGATCTTCAGCGTCAGGTGCAGCGGGCTCATGGGTAACTGGCTCACCTGCTATAACATCATTGCAAACATCACCTGGTTCATATTGCTGCGTTTCCTCAGTATCCCCAGGCCCAACTCCAGTCTCACCTCCTTCTTGGAAACTTTCTTCTTCTGGAAATTTCTGACGGTCATCGAAGTGCTGGTCCATGAAATCTTCCAGTTCTGGTTCCAGGTCGATCACGTGTGGTTTCTCCTCCACATCAACCTGTGTCGCTGGGAGTGACTCCACGTTTTCCTTCTCATTCTTTTCAGCCATGGACAGGCGAGAAGCATCAGCTTCAGCAGAGGCTTGGGCATAGTGATCCATGGCATCCTCTGGTGCGTTGGGGTGTTCTCGAACAGTATCATCCCCAAAGTCAGCAGCTGGTGTAGTATAGGCTTCGTGGTTTCCATCAGGAGCAACAGTGGCACCACTTATCTTCTTCTTCTTGCGGACAATAGTCTTGATGACCTTTCGTTTCTTCACTTTTTCTTCACCTGCCAGTTCAGGCAGATTGGGTGTAGTATAGCAAAGTAAGTTATTTTACTGGAAAAACAAGAATCGTATTATTGAGTTCAATCTTTTCTCAACAATGATCAGACTAGAAGAATTCTACGGTGTTTGATTGCTAAATTGCCCATGTGTGGCACACAGCAAATCATGTGTGGAGCCAGACATTCAGACCAAAAATGCATAGGACCTCCAGTTCGGGGAACAGCTGATGCTTCGAGTGTAGAAGACCTTGGGTGGATGTTAAAAAGAAGAAAGTCGAGAAGGCATTATTTAGACAAAAGAGCATGGGGTTAAATTTGGATATCCAAGTCGTTGAACAAGAAATATATTAAACAATGAATTCCAAATTGTGGTCCTGTTTGGCCCATAACCATATTGATTTCCATAGTCGGTTTCATGTGACATGGTCTTACAGCATGCAAGAGGCAAATAATGAGAGCTGAGACATTGACAAAGCCGGTTCTTTGGACGTGCGAGCAGGTGTTGGAAGCGGCTGCTTCTCAGTTGAATCTTTTTCCCCCATGATTGCAGAAGCACACAGCCACTGTGAACAGCCAAAATGGGCTAGTCGGCTAGGTACTTCCATCCATGAATGCCAGGTGATCAATTTGAGACAGCCACAAGAAGATGCAAACGTGGCTGAGGCTCGGAGAATGTGACATGGTTGTCAATTTTCTGGATCAAGCAATGTTTATTAGATCAAGTAATTATACTTTCCACTGAAATCACAATGAAAAGCCACTATGATACCTTTTTTCACCAGCGCAAGTTGCCCCCATCTTCTCTGAATTTCAGGGAATGGTGGTAAATTCGGGTGACTTGCTCATTTCTTTGTTGTATTTCATGCCTTTGTCCTGTCTGTCCAACACAAAATGTGCCTACAATGGTGTTTATTATTGTCCCTGTGGTGCTCACGGTTTGCTCACGGTTTGCTCACGGTTTGCTCACGGTTTTTCCACGTCCTGAATAAGTAAATCCATGTCTTTTAGGGGGGTGCTCACGGTTGCTCACGGTTTGCTCACGGTTTGCTCATGGCCATGTTCTGTTATCAAGAACAACGGATTTCAACATATTCTAATAGAAATATAGAATTCCATGTGTACAACCATCAACAATTCTGCTTTCACGATGTTTGGTCGGTGCAGTCGCCACCACCATTCAACTAGAATGCTTACAAGGTCGACTATTTTAGTCAAATTAGGCCTTGTGCCTTACGACGGTTGAGAAAAGTCTGAACCTGGTCGAAATCTGCAGGTGCCCAAGCATCAGAAGTCTTCACCTCAATACAAAGAGGACTGTTTGCACACTTTGCTCACTGTTCTGAGCACTCCGGTTGATTAAGATTGGCAGAAAACTGAGCATTGAACCTTCCAGTGGCGTTTCAAGATTCGTTGCAAACTGTGC